>BMAO01003584.1:0-35506 GCA_019973975.1 Trichonephila clavata | reverse complement strand
TTTCAGTTGGTATGGTGTGGAAGTTCGCAGAGGGAACTGTCAGATTAGATGTCGTCTTCATTACTTGACCGTTGAAAATGACAAGGTTCATCAACAAAACCCCTCTTGTTACTTATGGTATGACGTAAATGAATACTCACTCACTCAAAGTCAGTGGATGTCCCTCGAATTTTAGCTCAACTGAGCTAAATCTGAAAAACTTTAAGAAATCCGAACATGCATAGAGGCTTATTATAAACTCTACATTTTATTTTTGAAGTACTAATGTAGCGGGTGTATTCGGGAGACTTCTACTAATCCTCTTGGGAAAAACTATTTCTTTAAATATTGTTCTATTGAAAACTTTCAACCGAAGAAGATGTGGTTTATATTTAAACATTAGGTTCGAGAGAGAGGTTAGGAGTGTTAGATGTTAGAAGTTAATGATTATATAAAGAGTGCAAAGTAGTGGAGAGTTAGTCGAGAGCGGATCGACACTTAATTGCTTAATATTTAAAGCTTTGTTAATTGACAATTAAACCGGAGATCGAATTGCTGAGAAAGGAATACGGTAATTCAGACCGTAAGTAATTAAAGAGTGCTTGCTAAACGTAAGTTGGATGAATCTTAGCAATTATTAAGTATATCTTCTACCTTGCTTTTGTTCCTAAACTTAATTAAAGGTGCATTTCCTATCCTGGGTTGTAGGTATTTAGTAAGGAATATAATAAATAAGAATTTTTTTTTTTCTGATTATGGTTGATCTTTATTCTAACTCCCAAACACTAATGAACGAGGCAGTAAAAATGAAAATGAAATTATGTCATTATGTAAGGAATGAAATTCTATAACACTGACCCAACAAATAGAAAGCCATGGGAAAAAAATATATATTTTTCCGGTATTAAGGAGAACATTTATTTTTTATTATTAGTGGTTCGCGGAACCGGAACTGAACCGAAAATCGGAAAAATCCGTTGCTTTAGTCAGAATGAAAACCGGAACTGAACTGAAAAAAAAATATCGTTTTTTTTCTTTTTCGGTTCGATATTGCTTCAATCATTTTGTGTTACACAGTAACCAACTTATAGGTATTTTCTCTAATTTAACATCAACCATAAAATTATCCTCATTACATGCACATTGCTTCTCTATTTACTGTTTTGATGTTCACTAGTACTTTTATGTTTCAGTTTCGCATGAAACTACTTGTAGAAGGCAGACTTAATTCAGTTGAATGCACTAGATAATTTTTTAAGAGAAAAATATGTTTGCATATTTGCATGAATTGTTTAGATCGACAAACCAGAATCCTAAACCTAGTTTTCAAATACGATTTTGATAATGGAAAACAATGCCAATGCTCGCCTTCTCAACTCACCGAGCGTATCGTACTTGCTGGTTAATTGTATCAATTCACATAGTGCACCAACTAAAAAAAAGAAAAAAAATCTTCTAAATTTTGATAGAACTACATTTTTTGCTTGTGATAGAATCATATTTTTAGTGCAATAAGAATATACATAAAACAAAATTATTCATTCGGAACTGAACCGAAAACTGTTATTTTTGGAGGAACGAAAACCGGAACCAAACCGATATATATATATATCTCTTTTTAGTTAAACCTGAAAGAAAAAAATTACGGTTCGAAGCCCTGATTATTATAAATATATAAGAGAAATTCACTCTGACGAAAGCTAACTTCTAAGACTTACTGACCATTTTTTAATTCTTTTGGATATATTTTTGTTCTGGGTGATTTTCTGTATCAGATATGTACCACGAGTAGGTTTAGACTCAATGGCGTAGTTACCAATGGGCTAGGCGGTGCCGTGCACCGGGACCCTGACCACCAAGCAAGCCGAATTTGCGATAATTTCTCCCAAATTTAAGATATATATATAAAAGGTTGCAACACATAACTATAATAATATTGAAAGTTTTTTTCGAATTTGTACGAAATTCCCCTAAATTCTTTTCGTTGTTTGTTCAGTGTTGCGAATTTTACTTATTGAAAAGTTTATGTTATTTTCAATTTTCTGTAAACTGTTACTTGAAAATAATCTTACCATACTTATTATTAGATCTTAAAAAACGTACACAAAAAGCAATTCCTTCCTAGTTGCATTCTATTTTTAATAATAATATAATTCGTAATAAGCCAGTTTTTTGTTTCATTATTTCGCTATCTTCTCGTATCTGTAATACACTTATGTAATTTTGTCACCCCCCTCCCCCTCTGCTCTCTTGCAGAGGTATTTTTTTCTTTTTTAATAATTATAATAATATTGTATTGCATTTTCTTGTTCATGCATATTTTTTGCATTATTTCCTGTCTAGTTCGGTGGACCATTTTGTAGCTCTCAATGGTGGATGAGTTCGGTCCTCCAGAATAAATAAATAAATAGCTACGGTTTCCCCAATGGCGTTTTGTAGCGTAGCATTGCGTTTCTGCTTCCTTTTAAAGTCAGGAAGTATTCGAGCACATACGAATTGCATTCGAATTGAAACTAAAATTATGGATACAAAAAAAAAAAAAATCTAGTGATGCATTTAAGCTCAAACGACGCCAAGAAAGAGAAGATAGTAAATAAAATTTGTGGCTTTGTATATTTAAAATATTCATATCTTTTTACTTGATAAAATCCAACCAAGATAGTAACCACTTTTTTTTTTTTGCACCCGGGGCCTTTTAATACCTAGCTCCGCCACTGTGTGGACTACCACTATCACGAATTGGTTTAAATACTCGTCAACATTTTTTGATATTTTATAAATTTTCCAAAAGACGAAATAACGATCATGTACGTTGGTGCTTCAGCGATTTCTCCCTGCCTTGGCACGACTTTCTTCTATGGTCAAGACGCCATTAACGATCCGAAACTTTTCCCTGTAGGGTTCCGAAAACTCCCCTATTGCACCCAATCTGCAAATTGACCCCATCCGCCACCCCTTCACGGTCAGCTGGAAGCAAATCCTGGAAAAGCAAACAACCTCATGTTTGTCGGTAAAAAAAGTCTTAAGCTTGCTTTTCCACCAATTAAAATCGAGTCACGTACATCGTTAGAGGGGTTGATTTGGATTTAGAGAACAAATTCAACAAAATGCTGAGCATGGCGGTATTTTTCCTTTTTTTCCCGCGCTATTCTTTCATCGTGGCGAAACGATAGCAAAAAATTGTTGACGTTCCCACCTTTAATGAAGAGAAAACTGGTAAAAGCACGCTCAGTTTTCTTTTTCAACAAGAGTAGGTGTAATAATTATTGCATGTGATATTAGCATTCCGTGTGAATGGCACTTTTTGCTGAACTGCAATTTAGGAATGTTTTTTCCTCCTTCCTTTTTTTTGTAAATATTTAATTATTTTCTTTTAAGGCGTAGTTATGCTGTCTGAGTTCGCTATGTTGTTTGTAAGTTTTCTAAAGAGCTGAATTGACGCCTATATATTTTTGTATGTTGGGCTTAAGTTTGTGTTTTAAGGTTTTTTCTTAATTAAATTTTATGTTTTACTTAAATTTTCTTTGCTAGTTCACTTTTTAATAAACTCTAGATACAAACTGTTAATTTAATTATTTTTAATATCACTGAAATATTATATGATGTTAATAAAAGCATTATTTTAATTTTATAGAAATAAATTATTTTTGTAAATCAATTGATTTTTGGAACGTTTCATCATGATTACTTCAGTTAATTTTTGAATGTTTTTTGTCTTTTATGTATATTTTAAAATTTTAATTTAAACTTAGAACTTTTACAAAATTGTTTTAATCAAAACCAAACATCAAGTTAACGCATTTAAGAAGCAAAATTCGAGTTTTGGGGGCATATATTCTCACATAAAATCCTTTTCCAACTCAGTTTTCTACGAAGTGCGGTACTCAAAATGATACTAAGGTGTTTACGACAGAAGTGGGTTCACTATCACTTGGTGTTTCATCGTATAGCACGGGAATTATTTTCATTGGTTTGTTTTGTCTGGCTACAATATATTCAGAGTATTGATGAAAAAGCCTTAAAGCACATGCGTTCGAAGACGGGAAGCTAAGGCCACTTTCACACGAGGCAAATTTGTGCCAGTCAACTCATTTTCAGTAATTACTCCTGTAATACGAGGAGGGGAGAGAATGCCTTTCACATGCGTAAACAAAGTTGACTGAAAAAAGGAAGTACTATAGAAAGTAAGGGAGTACCGGACTCATCGGTGCCTTGAAGAAGCAATAAAAAGCTTTCCCCATTTTCAATACACAAGTAACTGAATATGAAGAGAGTTGCTTTCACAATATACTTTTAATTGAGAGGGGGACGGAAGCGGTTTTTAAATGCTTAAACGCGAGTCACTACAGGGAGTGCGAGTTGACCAGGTGTGAAGGGACCCAGGCGACTTATATTCAAAACTAGATCCCACTGTCTGCTCCTTATGTGCGGCACAAGTTGGCTCGTGTAAAAGGGTTGTAAACCTACAGAAGGAAGAAACCTCTGAACATTCAGGAAGAAAGGAGTGCACATTGCTCACAATAAATACTAATTGTAAAATGTAAATTTATAATTTAATTTAAATGCGTGCTTATTGCTTAAAATCAATAAATAACATGTGAATACAATATGTGAATACAATGTCACACAATATAAGTGACTGTATATTGTTTAAAATAAAAAATAATATATAAATATTTTAAGATACATTTTTGTTCATAAAATCGAATAGGAAACTCTTAGTACTTTCAAAAACTACCAAACAAAGTGTAAAAAAAAATTTTGCATTTAAAAAATTTATATACGGACAAGACATAGCCTTGTTTATTATTATTCTCCCTAAAACTCGATCAAAGTTAACTTTACATTATTTAAATTTAAAGATCTCACAGCTGGTTTAAAAACCGAAATACATATCAAAATTTACATAAATCATTCAAAAACTTTCCAAATAACTTAAGCTCTTTATCGGATGTTATACCTACGTAGTTACTCGTTATCTCTCTGAATAGTTTTTCTTAAACTATTGTGTTGAACAAGCTTCTGATTTTTAGACTTAATTTTTGTGTATCCCTTTCTGAGGCGGAGGTGGGGGGGGGGGTCATTGAAATAATACCGTTACATCAGTGGAGTACGTAGACCTCTTTTATGGGGTACATTCTGAAAACACGTAAATTAAAGCGCAGAGGGGTATTCTCTATGGTAAAATTTAAAATTTGGGGGTACATGGGGGGGTGAAGCCCAACCCCCTCATTGTGTACATTACAAAAATGTTTTCTTATTAACTACGCAGTAAAACATCAAAAATGCCTAGTAAAATGGTATAGTTGCTGCTACTGTTCAACTGGAAATGCATGGATTTCAAATCAAACCTAAACATCACTCGTAAATTCCAGGCGATTATAAATTGATTTTCCTCACAAACTCTAGTACAAACTTGAACAAATTTTTTCATCAACACAAAATCCAGACCGGAGTTTGTCTTTTACACCCATTGGTAATTACACCACAACCGAAAACGAAATCGGGAAATTCCGTGGTAAAAATCAAACGTCTCCGACGCAAGCATTTCTTTTTTCGCTCACTTTAAAGCCTTAATGAGTTTATGAGATTAAAATTCGGACCAGTAATTTTCTTAAAGAAAAGCGTTACTTTGTTCTGAAGTTCGTTACCAGAGAGAGAAAGCATACCTCGCATACCTCCTCTTCCCTCTCTGAGGAGATATTGTACTTTTAATCACTCTTTTGCTACGTCTTTTCCAAAAGTGCTCCAGTACTGCAAACCAATTAAGTTTGGAATGTAATTTGACGTGCACCCTCTAAGGACCCCCATGCCTTAATGACGAAGATACTTATACGCTTAATTGAGTTGAACAAACAACAGAAATAATTCGTTAATGTGCTGCAGAAAATTGCATTTGAGATCAGGCTGATGCGCTTAGCAAAATAATCCGGAATGTTAGAAGGCAAATACGACGTTGGAATTTGATTGTTGCAAGAGATGAGATGATGGAAATTGGGCTAAATGGGAGGAAATTAAGAATTTTGAATGATCGCTTTAATTTATTGGGGCATAAGCAAATGAAGGATATTTTATTCACGTTTAATGTAATTTGATATTCGATTCAATATGGAATGAGATCTGAAGTTTTTTTAATATACTTTTGCTTAGTATATAATTGGGGAATTAGTCCATTTAGTAAAATGTTGCTTTTAAACAGTCCGACGCTTCGTACACAAAATTTTTTGCACCATTTGTGAGCCATATTGACATACATACCAATTTATTAGTAACCTATTTTTATTGCATTCAATAGTTTTCAATCCAGTAAAACTCCTGGTAATACATTGTGACAACCGACTAGTGGCTGTTGGTATTTAGAGGTTCGAGTAAAGATCAGCCAGTTTAAATTAAAGTAATTTTAAATTCAAATTTATTATCCCTTGAACTTAAACCACACAACTAAAGGTAGAAAATGCACTACGTAAATTGTTAGAAGAGCATTGGCACAGCTTAAGGCTACTTAATATATAAGTATAATTTGCTCCACTTATTCTTGGATCACTCCGGTCTCCTACGCTATAATTCACCGTAATTCTCTTTCTTAATTGTACGACTACCGGTCGAAATTCTTAAGCTCTATTTAATAACTTATTCTCCAATTATCAATAATCGACCATCCATTGTCTATTCGTCGACTAACATCGCGTACCTAAATGTCAACACTTAAATAGAACCACTCATTTGCATAAATTTAACTTACAGTTAAAAAGAAATAAATTTACCCCAAGAGGATTAGTTGAAGGTTCGCGGATAAACCCGTTACAACATTAATTCTACTGTTTGAATTAAAAATATTTTAAGTTTTGGAAAACCATAATAGTGGTGCTTGGCGCTCAGTGGCGTAACGGAGAATATTAGGGTTCCCCCTGTTAAGTCAGGTTTTGGACCCCAAGTCGGATCTTACAGAGGACTGCAAAACCATAACATAACATAACATTGCAAAACCATAACATTTGGGCCCCCAAGAATTATGGGCCCTACAGCGATGCGGGTGTTGTGGGAATGTACGTTACGCCACTTCTGGTGCTTTACAAGCAGAACTACTGGGTTTTACAACTTGAGTAACTTGGAAATTTGAGGGTTGTCTCTAACAGCATTTAGTTATGCCATTACATCTGTGTATATTCTAATATATGATTGCTTTATTTCCTAATGTACATATTTTGGTAAACTTCTCAGTAAATCTAAGTTGTAAGCTCTACAGTAGTAGCATTGATTAAGGCTGTCATCTACTAATGTACGAGAGCCTGAACCAAAAGGGAAACACATTTTCAGACAAAAAAATGTCTCAATTTTTATGAAAATTTGCTACATTATAAATCATACATTTGCTTATATTATAGAGTTTTTAAAATTTCAATATGTTCCATAAATAATTAAGTTTCACGTTAATATGTCAAGGGAGAACTAATTTAGCATTACGGTATGGGAGAAAGGATGCTAAACACATTTTATACTAGAAAAATAATTGGATCAACTCATATAAAAATAAATAGTGTGATAAAATATGTTGTTCTCTCTGACGGATAGCTAAGCTAGAATATTAACGAGATGCCAGGAAAAATATTCCATAAAATATTCGTTAAATTCACATTCTCTCATCGGATATCTGAATGCATAGGTGGACTATCAAATACGAATTTCTCTTATGCATTCCATTTGCAAAAAAACAAAAAAATAAATAAATAAAGTGGCTCAGAAAACATGATTTATGTAGTGTAAAAGATAACAAATAGACAAAAAAGTGTTAGAGGCTCATGTAGGGTTACCAAAAATAAAACCTTCGTCGTTAGCGTCTGGCGTTTTACTTTACAGCAATTTTATTGAAAAATATTCCATCCGTTTTACACGCTTCACAACATTTTATCTTTCCTGGAGATATGCATAAAAATTGCAGGGACTTTATTTTTTCAATTTTGCTTAGATATACATGTTTTGAATATTATGTAAATTCTTGAAGAAAACGTACCCTCAGCTTATATTTGGAGATATACGGAAAATACAGGAGCGTACATACGATCGTATCAATGATATGGTGCTCCTTACATGTGTAATATTTTGATTTTTTCAAGTAAGTTTTATTAATGCGACCATTTTTATATTTATTCTCCTTAGAAGGGCCCCCAAAAATTTTGATATAGGTTTCATTCAGAACTATCTATACCACTGGGTATATATATATATATATATATATATATATATATATAATATGTGTGTAATTTAAAATTCAATTTTTTCACAAAAAAAACTTTTTTTTATAGAAAAAATCTACTTTTTATGTTTTGAATATATAAAAATATATAATCAAAGTTATGAGATGTGAAATCTAGAGCACATGAACGGGACAAATCATGTGCCTTTGTAACTGTGTCCAAAAGCCAAAAAACAGTTACGATCAACACTGTGGGTCGTATTTTGTTGACTTGTAGGGGAAACCGAGAGAGAGAGATAAAAATCTGTCTCGTGTGAGACCTTAATCTGACGCTGAACTTGACATTTCTTGAAAAGAAGAGAGACAAATAGAGGGGCTCGTGTGGTGCCCCACAGACTATGGGACCACTTGTGCAAACAAAAGATAATACGGTTCGTATCATCAGATCTAAAAGGCGGGTATTAGTGGTGAGTATGATTTCCCTCCGTTTATCCTTTTTTGTTCTCAAGGAGTTTCATGCTCCCCGACCCTGTTTTTGGCAGATGTCAACTCAGATGATGGACCTTTCCGTCTTCGACCCTCGCTCATCAATATAACCCACAAAAAACCTATGAAAATGCCATGAATATTTGAAAAAATAAAACATTTCCTTAAAAATGTGGCATAAGGATATTATGCTGTTTTTCAGGAAATGCAGCCATTAAGAAAGAATTATATATTCAGATAATATAAAATTATCATTTTCAATTCTAGCTACTTATTATCGGATCTTACTTAAAACGCATTTTTATTGTATTTAATATGTATTCAAGCGTCACAAAGTTATATCAATACATAAAATGTATTAGAACTGTGTGCTTTTCTGCTTTAGGAAGAATTTCTTTTGTCTGCTACTTTTTATTATGCATAATATGCGTAAAGTGATGTGATTATATCATAAAAAGTTATTCATTTTTTTTATACCGTGAATTAATTTTTTGTCTATATTTACGAGAACCGAGCTTAGAAAAAGACTTTTCTTTTTTATTTATTGAATGTTCAGCAAAAATGCATAGAATTTCGTGCTACAAGTTCTTTTAAAAATGTTTTCCCTTTTTTTTTTTTTTTTTTTTTTTTTTTTTGTATAATGTGTTGTAACGGGCCTTTCCGCATTTTTCCTAACAATTGTCTCGGGGAATAACTTTCTTTAAATATTATTTAATTGAAAACTTCCTCCCGGAAGAAGGCGCACTCTATGTAAATAATGCCATGTATTTAAGTATTAGCTTTCGAGTTCGAGTAAGAGAAAGAGAGGTTAGAAGCTTAAGGACAGCATGAAGATTAGCATAAGATAAAGTAAAGTTAAACGAGAGTACTTCGTAGATTATTTGATTAATATTAAGATTTACGATTTGGTCCATTAGTTATTAAATTGGATTCGGTCGGTTTGGATTGGATTACTTTAGAAATTATCTTCAAATATAAGATTGTGCATTGTCTGGAAGTGCTAAGTTAAGTGATCCGATTTATTATTTTTCCAATTATCTCGTCTACTTCGTAATTGCTTCCATATTTATCGATTAATGCATTTCTTGATTGAGTGAGTGAGTGATTTTGCGGTTTATTGGCGCAAGAGCCGATTTCGGCTATACTGCACCAAACATTTGTTTTAATATCTGTGGTCTAGACGGGAAGAGAAAGAAAGAATGAATTGAATGACAAGAAAGAGGGTCGAAAATAGAGAAGGATCACTAGGGTACCCCGGGTTCGTGAAGCCCGTGTTTACCAAAGACAGTAAACCCCGTGGGAAAAGGAAAAGATCACTAGGGCACCTCGGGATTGTGACACCCGTACTCACCTAAAGAAGGTGAGCCCCCTGAGGGGATTTCTTGATTGAAGTTGTTGAATTTGTATCGTTGTTAAGAATAGTAAAGAAATTGTGTTGTTTTGACCTATGGCTAGTTTTCCTTCTAACTCTCGTACACCTAATGGATGAGATAGCCGATTCATTAAAGTGTTATAAACGAGATTATAATAAATTAGCAAATTCATATAGATATTATCTTGTCGACAATATAAAATCAATGATGATGCAAACATTTTTTTTCTTCTTTTTAATGGGGCTGCGGATTGGTAATTACTATTGCAGATCTGGTACATTCCCGAGATTTGATATCACATTTTAGTTTGGCACCATATAGGAGAATATCAATTGCCTCAATGCAATTTTAACGCCAAGTTATCCCTAAAATTGAGACATCTGAGCTCTGAACGATGTGAAATTGCACCAGGACAACAGGAATTTAATTTTGCCGAGAGTGAAACAGGCACTGTAGGAAATCTTTAACATGCCGCATAATCATACGACATAGACATTGTCGAATTTTTACATCATGAAAATCCAACGACGCAAAAAATAAAGCAAATAAAAAAGTTAACATTGAACTCTATAATCAAGAGATCGGTCATAGTCATGGTCATAGTCATGGTCACGAACCAATGACCTGCATTTCCAGAGTTCATTCCTGGTGCTGTTAAAGACACGCCTTGTAGAGGAGCTGATACACGTTGAATCTGCTGAAACTCAGTCCTCTCGTTCGTGTGGTGTGGTTGTTTGGGGAGGGAGGAGTGCCTGCACAGGAGTCTTCCTTGTCACTTGAAAGAGGCTCAAATGTGCGAGGTCCGTTGCCAATAGCTCTCGTGTAGCTTAAAAGTGCAACGTTCATAATCGCTTACATTATCGAGAGATAAAAATTGAGAAATATTCTAACGGAAACGCAGTCTATAATATGAAGGTTAGCAAAATCTGTATCCATTATGTGATGCGGAAGCTTTGGGATTTTTCGAGAGAAAGATCTTATGCTGCATTCTTGGTGGGATCCAAGTGAATGGATCATGGAGAAGAAGAGATCTAACTTAGAACTCTACAAAATTTACAAACAATCTGATATTGTAAAGTTTGTCAAATTACAGAGACTTCAATGGGCTGGTCGTAGCTAGAATGAATGAAGATCGTTGCTGCAAGAAAATCTTTCTGGCAAAGCCCACGGAAAATAGACCTCACGGCAGACACCGTTAAGGTGAATTGATTGTGTCGATAAAGATCTAAATATTTTAAAGGGTAAAAATACTGGAAAACAGTTGCCAAAAGTAGAGATGCCTTGAGAAAACTTCTGGAGAAGACCAGGGCCCACTTAGGGCTGTCGAGTCGTTGAAGAAGAAGATAATCTGTATTTGTAGTAACAAAAACCTAAAATTCGCTATTTTTTAAAAAAATTTTTGAGTATATTTTCACAGCCAATGTTGTTGATATCCATTTATAAATTTAAAAATATATGTACTTTACTGGTAAACAAAATACAAAAAAGGTGATATAATAGAAAATGAGTAGATAATATTCCTGAAGAATAATATTATTTTTATCATCAACACGAGGAATATAGTTATAAGTAATTTTCCTTTAATTAATATTTTGTTTTCATTTTTTCCCCTTCATTAAAGATCCCTTTTTTTAAAAAAAAATATACATTAATGCCACTCACCTTAATTAAATCTTTGAAGAAAATTTCAGGATTAGATTCCAATAATTTAGATTAAAAATAAATATCTTCATAATGGCTTGGGTATTAAAAACTCACAATTACATGTTACGGAATTACACCTATAAGAACACACTTTTAGAGATTATATTAACATGGTAACTCATAAAAAAACACAATTGCTAACACACAAAAAAAAGGTGCTTCCCATTTAAGAAAATCGCCATAGAAGGAACAAAGAGATTTAAAAAAAGAAGGAAAAAAAAAACTTGAACTCATTTTGTAAACATGCTTATCAGCCGGTTTTCACCAAAATCGTGTACTGCTAATCGAAAGAAAAACTCTAAACAATTGCTCATTAAAAATGAATCGATATTGTTAACGAGAGCATAACTAATAAATTTGTCTTTAGTTGAGGCTTGCATTGAATAGCCCCATCGACTTTACAACATATTAAAAATAAGGAATAAAAAAAAGAGGGCCTTTATCACCTTGAACAAGCAGGTGAAGAAATCGGTTCCTCAGACGTGATTCTTGCTCTAAAAGATTCAAAAATAAAGAAAAATAAAAACGCTTGTATCTTCACTTTTATCTTAATGAAGGGGCAGGGCTAGCCCTGTTATTGATTCCTTCTCTTTAACTGCCTAGGCATTATCTTTTTAATGACTCTGTTCTTCATTTGTTCGCTTTCGATGTTACAATAAATTATTTTAAAAAGCACAATAAAGTACCTCACACGGCGCTCTCACTTTTTGACTAGTGTTAATCTAGCCCGGTGTTTTAAAAAGAGAGGGGGAAAAAGTAGAGAGGAAAAAAAAAAATTTTTTGCACCCTCGTTCTTTTATAATCTTTCGGATAATTAGTCTATTAAGACAATATTTAGAGAAGCACCTCAGGCGGCTGCAACTAAATGATTATAGTCCTAAAGTCACCTTCATTAGCGTGGATGTTTGGAGACGATAATGAAGTAAGTCAGGGGTATATTTGATGCGTTAAGGTTGAGGAGTGATAATGATGCTGTTCCGAGACCATCACGCACATGTTTAAACTGCGAAATGTCGATAATATTGTGCCATGTTATTTTGAAGAGCTATGCGTAAAACATCCTTGGACAATAATTTCATATTTCCGAAATATTTAGAACATTTTCTTTTACAAGCTTCGTGTAATACTAGAACTTTAAAAGCCGGTTTTTCTTCAGTGTTAATGCTAATGAAATGCATTGTAATCGTGGGTATTATTTGATGCGTTAAGGTTGAGGAGTGATAATGATGCTGTTCCGAGACCATCACGCACATGTTTAAACTGCGAAATGTCGATAATATTGTGCCATGTTATTTGAAGAGCTATGCGTAAAACATCATGGAATAATAATTCCACATTTCGGAAATATTTAGAACAGTTTCTTTTACAAGCTTCGTGTAATACTAGAATTTTAAAAGTCGGTTTTTAGAAACAATTTAGGAACAAATTAGGAACAGTTTTCCATTCTCTTGAAGGAAATGGAAAACTCAAAGGGCTCCCATAAGTGTAAAAGTTTGAATATCTGGTAGACTTTAGCCTCTAGTTACTGCGTAGATATCATGATTGTATGTTTATGAAACAATTCTGCGTTTCATTTATTTGTTTAAAAATATGCTTTTTAAATTCGAATATCTATGTGTATAATCCCCATCATAATAATTTAAAATTGTTGTGATTGGTTTATTATTATATCCTGCCATATGTCTTGATTTAAGCTCTAGCTTGATATTTTTTTCAAACTTAAGCAAAACTTTAACAGTTATATTGTAACATTAAAAAATTTTCTTTTTATTTATATACGTATTTAGAGAAATTTAGAATATATTTATGAATAATATTCCTGGGTTTTTTTTTAAATATATTTTATGTAAAAAGCCGTTATTCTAATTTTCAAAATGTAAAAAAAGTCTAAAAATTACTAAAATTTCACTTATAGTTGTGATTCCTGTAAAGTTTAGATAATTTATTTTAAATATTGCTGTGAGGTTAAGTATTAATATGTATTGGTATTGATCTCTAAAAAAAGTATTCATAATGTTTTTGTATGATATTTTTAGAAAAGTACTTTCAACGTGTTCGCATACCTTAATGAATCTGATTAACGAAATTTGCAGAATTAATTCTTTAAAATAAATATTTAATATACCTTTTTAAAGATTTTATTTCAAGAAAAAAAAATTACTTTTATTCAAATTTCTCCTCAGAAAAGTATTTATACACATTACTGCTAATAAATACATTAGAGCGAATTTCTCTAAACCACAAAATGAATGCATGAATTTTTCAAATTAAAAATTCTTTAACTAAATTTATAGTACAGTAAAATATGTTTAACGTGAAAACGCTTAAGACGAAATATAAGTTAACACGAAAAAACACAACGATCCCAACACACTACTATGTATTTACCTGCATTCTTTTTCTCTTATCACGAAAAGATTTTCCTTCCGGGAATGAACAAAATACGGGAAACACCAGCCGAATCGGACTTTTCTACTGAATGATTCGAAGAATTCGTTGCAGTAGTTGTTGACAAAATGTGTGTACGACCCCATTTATGGCCATTTTGGTGTTTGATCAAAGCTCAAAAAATATCATTGACACCGATTCCGACGACGAAAAGGAAATGAATAATGCAGCTCCTGTTCTCACTTCATTTAAAATGAGGAACATCATGAAAAGTATGCACATTCCAATGGTGAAATGAATAACCAAATGTGCGACATCAAACAATTTGTTGCTAAAAAAGACAATACAAAGAAGAATACGGTGTTATTTACCTAAAGCTCATTAAGGTTGTAAGGAGAAAAAGGAGATTAAGGAGAAAAAAGGCGAAACACATTTTATAAAAGAAAAAAAAAATGTCTCAACTCGAATAAAAATGATTAGTATGATACAATAAGTGATTCTGTACAGGATAGTGAAGCCAGAATATAATATTTTTTAATGTTGGAGTACTTTTATATCTAAAAAAATATTCCGAAATTATTCCCTATTCTTTAACATTAGCCGAAGACAGCCTTAAATATTTTGTTTTTCAAAAAACTTGAAAATTTTAAACAAATTCCTTAAGTTCTTGTGAATGTTTTTGTTTTATTGGTTTTTATTAAATACTTGCATGTATACACATCCTCGTAAATAAAATGTTCTAAAAAAATTATTTTTGTTATATTTTTGCAATATTTAACACGAAAAAATATTTCAGTCCCCCTCAGTTTCGTGTTAAGCGATCAGCTATACCAAACACGTTTTTACAATAATACAAGTTTAGATCCAAGCTATTGATAGAGAAAAACATTCTTATGTTGGAAATCTAGTTCATCCGAAGTCGCCAAAATTTCAGTGGGAGTACTGATCTTATCTCAATTTGGGTTAAACCCCCTACCATCCCGTGTCATTCCCCCAACCATCTATTGGCATTTGCGACGAGCACATTTGCAATAAGAACACCATCTGTGCCAAGCCTTGGCGCTTGTGTAAGACGATCTGGGCTATCGATGCAATTTATCTTGAACAAATAGACGGGGTTAAGGATTTAGAAGCTCCGAGAGAAGGTGTTAATTTCGTGATCGCCCCCACCCCGCCACCACACAGCAATATTTGGATCTCTGGGCGATGGTTGGGAGGGTCGGCAACAGAGACGAGGGTGGGGGGTTGCAGGAAAGAGATGCCACCAATAATGAGGACTGGAGATTGAGCCCCAGATTCTCAATTCCCGGTTGATTTAGGGACAATTTCTGCAGCAACGCTCTAGCCCTAAGGCACATGGAATGAGATGGAGTTAAGGATACTTCTGCGGTGGCACCGTTACCAATTTATTATTTTTATTTTCTCATTCCCCCTTTTTATATTCGGGAAAAGGTTTCGTATAATATCTTCACTTCCGCTCCCCATCCCCCTCAGATAGAACGACAGTCGGGTTGATTGCGTATCCAAAGCACCAATGGAAACATTGGTCTTGATTGGGAATGGAAGCTAAACCAAGCGTAGTTCTCTGTTTGTTCAATAAATGAATCTCTATTCTTCGGAGTTAATGTGGAAACACGTGTTCCGGGGATGCTAGATGGAAAGCACTTTAAGCTGGCGGTTTGATAAATTCGATTATTTTGAATGTGTGCTAATATATAAATGACTTTCGTTGCATTTGTTGAAATATAAGATGATTTTGTTTATTTTTAAAGGTATAGGAAAACCTAAAGCATTTAGAAAGAACAGTAAAATATGAAATTGACTTAGTTTGACAGTAAGGAAATACAAACATTTAACTTAAAAGAGCTTATGGTTATCATTAATATGCATCGGGATTAAATATTAATGCGATTCTCGACTTTTTTTTTGTTTGTTTGTTGGATACATTAAAAAAAACCAATTTCAAAATTTGGCGGCGCACTAACAATAAAATGAAATTAAAAGAATTTTACTTGTGTATATGTAAAATAGTATTTGATAATAATTTTCAATGTTAAATAAAATAATATGCAAGACAAAATGTTCATTGATTAATTAATTATAAGATTGCATTTAAGGCGAAATTTGAGCTTGAGGGTTTTTGATAATTTTGTTCATATTTGGTTGTAAGAATGATAATGCCACTCTCATTTAAAAGTTTCGATCTTTTTTTTTTCATTTTTATATTTATTAATACTGAAAATCCAGATTTACACAAATAAGATGTAGACAAGTGTAAAAATACTTTTAAAGCCTTTTGGGGGCTATTATGGGATAGTCGCCTCTAATTTTAATCCAAAATGAATTAACTGACTCTTCCGAATGTTTTGAAATTAAATCTTTATAATTAAGAGGAAAATTGGCTCTTCCGCGATGTATCGAGATGTATCCTTTATCAGAAAGGGATTGCGAACCAAATCAATTTTTTTTTATATCTAAATTTAGGAAGTAATGAGTAACTTTCTCCTCTAGTGAGGTCAAATGATCAACTACAATTTTATGAATATTTTATTTCTATAAAACGGCCGAATGATTCGGTTCCAGATTTTTTTCCCCTCAGTGTATAATCAACAATTTAAACAAAAAATTGGCAGCACATTAAAGTGCCGCGCCACAGTGGTTGAGAATCATTGATCTAACGCAGAGGTCGGCAACCTATGGCAGGCGTGCCACAAGTGGCCCTTGGTACAATTTTCTGTGGCACTCTGTACTACTCAACAAATTTATCAATTTTTGATTAGATAGAAGTTCATAAATTTGTAATAGACCTTATTTGACAAACATCTTCAAAATTATGGACAATTATGGAATTACAAAAAAAAAATCTGAAAGATAACTCTTAAAGATTAATTTACATCCATTTTGTTCATGAGTGAATGTCATTGCTGGAGAGATTTAATTGTTTGAAGGAGAGAAAATTGCATGTACTCTCTCTCTCTGCTTTTGATTCTCTACTATCTAAGTAAAAAATCCATATGGAAAATATTTTGAATCCGTAAAGAAACTGTTTAACAACTGAATGCTCAGTATCGTGTCAAATTGAAAATCACAAATTATACCCTTGATATTGCGATATGAAAGTACAACGGTGCACAAGCACTGGGTTCACATTAAAATTTTTATTTGTCTATTTATTTAACTATAATGAAGGTAAATACTTATATTTTATGTTGTCTAGTTCTCTTATTTTAATACATTTGCTTCAAAATGCATAAAAAATGCACAATTTTAATTTTTTAATATTTGTTGAGAAATTGGTTGTACCTTATGCTGTTTATTTTTATGATAAGAAATATCTTTAAATGATGGCAAATCAATATACACTAAAACTGAAATCTCTATTATTGATCTCTATTCTCTAACTCTGCATGCATTATAAGGAGAATTTAATTGCTCCAAAAATGTTCTACTGTGTGGCACGCTGAATCATTTTGGTAGATTGGTTTGGCACACCACAGCAAAAAAGGTTGCCGACCCCTGGTCTAACGTAAATCCTGTTTTGTTTTAAATGCGCACTCTTACATTAAAGAAAATAGTTCTGAAATCGTTTATTTGTTTTTAAAATATTCCTGAGTTTTTTTTTTTATTTTAAAGGAACGTTTTTTTAAACGTAAAATTTTTTGTAGTTGCGTCTTTTACAAACCGATGTTTCAAAATTCGATGTATAAATTTACTCTTTCGATGTTGATATTGGGATTGATTTCTTAGAATCTCCAGATTTAATTTAGAACAGCTTTAAAATATGCTCGTTTTGAAAATTCTAAAAATATATAAAATATTTCAACACAAATAACATTTTAATTCCAATAGATTGATGGAAAGTAATATGTATAAATTCTAAAACAATTTTCACATAATTATAGAGTTAGTTTTAATGCACAATTTTTCTTCTTTAAAAGTTTACTGACTGTAGTAGTTTTAAAAATTCAAATCGGGGTTCATTTGTTGTTGTATTTTCCCCTTCATTTTTTGTGATTCATAAAGAATTTCAAGTTTTGAATTTAAAACTCTCTTACTGTTTGAAAATTGAGCGACATATTGCATCTTTTAAGAAATATTGTGAAATAACCAGAAATTTTATTAGTATTATTTTTTCTTTATGGAAATAATAATACAGATACCTGTAGACAAAATTCAAAAAATTCGTAAAATTCTTTCAAAAGATACTTAATTGTTTGAACTTTTTTGTGTATAGTGTTACATTTCATCGACGTCTGAAAACTGAAAATTCTAAATTATTTTGTTATGTGTAAAAGTAGCTTACAGTATTTATATCGTAGAAAAGCATTATTTTATAAAAATATTTGAATTTAGATGTTATTCATCCTTTGAATATAAATATTTTTAATATCAAAAAATAATTGTTTCCATACAGTAGCGCACAAAAACTTTTTAAAGGGGGGAATTCATGGTCGAAAGTCCCCCAACTCCTATCCTACCTCAAGACAACACCAATTGATTCTTCTGATTTTGTCAACATTAAAAAATAAATCATTGAATTAATAATTAGCATTAATTAATAAAATAAATTGTTAATTTCAAGCACTTAATTAAATTTTGCGTTATATATATATAGGATTACCATCAATCGAAAAAATCTCAAGGGCTTTGGGGGTGTCCGAACCCCCAGGACACCCCCCCCCCCTTGTGTGCGCCACTGGGTGGGGGAAGGTTGAAGCCAACCTCCTGCTTGTGTATTCCATTATATTACATTACACAAATGTTTTCTTATTAACTACGCAGTAAAACATCAAAAATGCTTAATGAAATGTTACTAGTTATTACCTTTGAACTGGAAATACAGGTATTTTAAATCAAACCTAAACATCACTCGTAAATTCAGGCGATTATAAATTTATTTTCTTTGAAAATTTATTTTCCAATGTTTTTTTAATTAATTTATTTATACATTTTTTTCGGAGGTTTTTATACACATTCATTTACATGATGAATTTTTCTTTTGAATTGAGTTTAAAAGATAATTTTAAAAGAAAAAAAATTGTGTATTTATCTTTTTGTTTATTTTCTACGGGAAAGGAGGAATATTATCAAGACTCTTCTGAGTTTATGTTACCTTAATTTTTCTTTTGCGTAATTTTATCCAGAGCTACTTTTGTAAGACGCAAATACTATTTTCAAAGTAGAGAGAATAAAAACTCAATATTGATATCATGTTTGTATTTCAATTTTAAATAGGAGAAACCTGTATATAATAGAACAAAAATGTTTACAGACGAACTTATCTCGTATCAGAGGGTTTTCTCATCCGAACCAAGTGTCACTCACCGCCCCAGGTTCGTAAAAATGACTTACGAACTCGGGTCTATAGCGTACCCAAGAGACAAGGCTTTTTTCCCCTTCACAGTGGTCTACAAACACATAAACAAAAACAGAGGACGCAAAAGAACTTTTTTTCCCGCTCTATTTTTCCCTTTCTGCAATTTCACTCGGACTTGAAGAAAAAAATATATAATTGCCCAGGGCAAATTTTTTGCGCCAAGTATTCTTTTTGCCGTTCTAGTGTGCCCCAGATATAGCCCGGGAACATTCAGAACTAGTTTGAAATTGCTCTTTCTGAAGTGAAGCTGGAGTTTTGCCTTTTAAAAAACAGTGCAGATATTCTGGAAGAAGGAAAAAAGAACAGCGGTAAACGGTCAGTGCATAAATGAAAATGCCGCTGGGCAGCGGACTCTACGGAACAGCGATATTTTTCTCGTCTAAAAGGAATTTTTTCCCTTTCCTATTTTTATTTTACCTCTTCCACTTTTGAGATGCTCCGATTTTGAGATTTTTGTAAATGTGTTTTTTGCCTTTCTAAAGGTCAGTTTGCTGTTTTGGGAAACGAATATTTTGTATGTGTGTATCCGAATTTTATACTAAAGTTTTTCATAATGGATACAACGGGGGTTCTGAAAGAGAAACAAGATATAAAGTATATAAAATTTGTTTTCCTTCCCATGTCCGGCCTTTTTAAAATGGAAATGGAACAAAAAGTCTTAGAGATATGCTAAGTCTAACAATTTTTGTGACCTAAAACGTGACTAAATGCATTTGATTTTTGTTTTTATAAACTTATTTTTTTCAGTTTTGAAAAAAATATTTTTATTATTTAACCAAATTGTATGAAAAGGGTAAGTAAGCATTTAGTATACGATTATTATATGATAAAATTTGAAATTATTATTGTCAATAAATTTGACATACTATGAAAATTTTAAATTAAAAGATTTTCTATTTTATTACTTTTTATTATGTTACAACAGGAATCATTATTTAAACCATAGGTTCTCAACGTGGGTGATAACGCCCCCTTGTGGGCGTTTGAGGCTTTCAGGGGGGCAATAAAAGACCCAGAGAAAATTAGAAGGCGTTGAGATGGCACGGAGAGGCTTGGGTTGATTAACCAAATATAGTCCAAAAAAGACTAAAAAAACACGCTGATTATGTATTAACATTAGTAAACTGTAATACTGTTTACCTTATATTGATTATATGCTTTTAAATTATTTTTACATCACATGTACGAGAATTCACATATTTCGGTTGTTCTGGAAGTTGTTGAAAAACCTTAAGATTACATTACATTCAGACCTACATTAAATTAAATAATATAGCGCAATTTAATTTTTGTAGTGCACTTGTCTTTGTTTGGGAGGAGTAGGAAAAATGTTTCATCATCTACATTTCATTACATATATAATCAAAGAAACATAATTAAATATGCTAACCAGGAATTAACGTGTGATTCTTTAAAGGCTGAAACTAACAATTTATATTTATTTTAAAAGCAATAATTTATTATTAATTACTTCGCATCATCAAAATCCCTGCCTGTCTTTATAACAGTAAGCTAAAACTTTTTTATTCCACTCTTTTAAATGACGAAGAAATTCAGTAGCGTTTCAATTCCAACAATATCCTATCTATGACTAAAATATATAATATTACACATTTAAATATATTTGTGACAACAGCTATTTCAGATTCGCAAGTAAAAAAATTGGGGCTTTAGAAAAAAAATTAAATTAAAAAATATATTCTATTAGTAATAGAATATTTTTTTTAAAATTTATCTCTTGTTTTCACCATGTATGTACACTCTTATTTCTCTAGAGTAGGAGGGGTTGAGAGAGAGAGAGAGAGAGAGAGAGAGAATACTCACTATCGAAATACTCACTAGAAAAGGGGGCCCCAGTTCAAAAAAGGCTGGGAACCTATGATTGAAGCGAATCTATCTCGAAGAAAATATTCGGATGTTTCTTTTTCTTTATTAAGACATCTTTGACGGAGAACTTGTGACCGCGGTGGCCTAGTGGTCGAATCTACGAACTCGCGGCCGGAGTGTCGTGGATTCGAGTCATCGTACAATTGAAGATCGGCCGTGTAGAGAGGGCCGATGCAAGTCAAATCTGTCAAGGTTCAATGTCCCTCCCCCTCGTCGGCGTTTGTGATATTGAGGAGAGGAAGGGGCCAGCTCAGGTGTCGTCCTTGTCACTTGCCCGATGTTCAAAATGACGAGGTCCATCGCCAATATTCCTCGTGTTGCTGTGTAGTATAACGTTAATTTTTCTCTCACCCTCACTCACTTGCCAGAAAGCTTTTCTAATTTGAACATTTCTATGTGAGGACTGATTGATTTGAATCAATTACTTACAATTACAGTAAAATCCGGGGGTATACTGCGCACCTGTGCGTGCACCTGTCTTTTAATTTTCAAGTACATTCACCGTATAACGCGTACCCCCTTTTTTATGAAGAAACCTGAAATGTATATGTGCATGTTTTGTTCTCTTATGTTTTAAAGACATTTATTCGAAGCATTTTCACAAAATTTTGAAATATATAATATATTTCTAGAGGCTATACAACCCTTTAAGTTCATAAAGAAAGTCTAATTTCTTTTAAATAGACAGCATTTCGATCAATATAGATGTCTATTTTTTTGTTCTCATGTCTATTTTTTTTATATTTTTGATGCTATAATTTTTATACCCGGCGTATAAGGCGCACCCGTAAATTTTGATCTTATTTTCTGCGTTAAAAGTGCACGTTATATGCCAGATTTTACGGTAATCAGATTACTTAGATATTCAATCAAATGATGAGACGATAGTTTCCTTTCTTTAATTCCACATTACGGCATGAAAATACTGAGACTCATTTCAATATAATTTGCAGTAGATTCCATTGCTTCGTACGGTGATCTTTGAAATGCGTAATTAAGGCACTCTTCTGAAACATAACTGCGAGCAATCATATTTGAAGACTGAGATAGCTACACTATAAATACAACTGATTGCAGACAAGATAATCAAGTAGGATTTAGTATTTAGGATTAAGAATCAACATACTATCCAACACATACGTGTGCCTTTTTTATAATTTCCTCATAATAAAAGATGTAAGGTTCATTTTCAAAAATTTTTAATGTCTGCAAAGTAATACGAGTTAAGGTATCCGAATACTTGTGACAACTTTTTTTTAAAAAAAATGTAGGTATGGGGATTTTTTTTGTTGATTTTAGATTTGTGTAGTACATTTTAAGAAAAATATGCTAAAATTAAAAAAGAGTAAAAGAAATTATTATTACTAAAATGGGAAAAAATTGATAAAAATTTACAAAAAATAACATAAACGAGTCCCATTTTGTACCAAAAGTTCATAAACAAATTTTCAATTTTTCAATTCTGATATATTGCTATGTTATTCCTTTTTTAAATTACCTTCAGGATAAGAGATATTTTTATTTTTACAGAAACTAGAGCATTTTATCTTAGTTATTACATGAAATTGCTTAAAAAAAAACAGTGGTTATATCCACATAAGGGACTCTAAATTTTGTAATAACACAGTGATTGATAAATCTGAAGGCTAAAACACTTCTACTATAATACAGAACATACAAGTAATTATTCACAAGTAATTATTTTCAAAACTTTTTGAGCAATCACTGTCCCCGTTTGAGCATTTAAAAAAAACACATTTCGAGTAAAACGTGTTTTAAAGTATGACATCTTCGTTAAAGTAACGGCATTTGCTTTTATTAAAACATTTGTAGTATTTACTTTAGTGAACGGAATATATTAAGCTTGGTATTTTTATTAAGCTAATAAGATGACCTCTCTCTAACCTGAAAGTCTAGACTATATATAGTAGTCTTAATTTACATATTCACATTTTCTTCTTCGATGAGGAGTTTTATAATAAAATAATTTTTAAAGACCAGAAATTCCCCAAGAGGACTGTTAGTTAAAGGAGCGCGGATATATATATAGAACCATCACATGGGTACTAAAAAAGTTTTCGTTTTATCTATTGACGTTCTTAATAAACTAAATGTAGCGTTTGTTTGCACAACATTATAACACAAAATTATAATTCACCAGATTTTATTATACCTTTGTCAGGTTACTCAAAGACCTAATTATTATTTTTTAATCTGGCATAAAAAATGTTATAGTTTTTCGTAATGTGAGGCGTAATTCATGCCTAAATTCAATTCCTAAATTTAATTCATATCCATTATTACTATTCGTATTAAGGGGGACTGAAATATTTTTTCGCGTTTAAGGATATTGCAAAACCATACATATATCAACAAAATAAAGTTTATTAGAGTTTATTTTATTTACATAGATTCGTTTATCTGCATATATTTATTAAATTAATGAAACAAAATCATTCACACAAGAACTTCAAGAAATTTAAAATACAAAATTTCCAAATTTTTTTGAAAAACAAAGAATTTATAGAGTTTTTGGAAAGTAACCTGATATTTTTCTTTGTGTTGTTTTTCTAACATCAAACTGTGTCAAAAATTGTTCGGTGTCGCCTTTTTTTGTTATCCGTTTCACCATTAGAATCTGCGTCTAAATAACTGCACAAACTTTTCATGATGCTCCTCATTTCGGAAGATGTGGAAACAGGAGTTGCATTTTCATCGTCGTTTTTGAGCTTTGAACAAACTCCAAAATGTCTTTGTCTGCCATAATTAGGGCTGTACACACATTATGATCATTTACTGCAATGAATCCTTTCGATAATACAATAAGACAGTCCAATCCGGCTAATGTTTTCGGTATTTTGTTATATTCTCAGGGGGAATAAAATATGTTTTTCCTCTCTTTTTGCTTTGAATTTCAATCGCGTAAGTTATCGAAATATCAAAAATAATAATTAATAAGCATTTTTCAAATTTAGGATATCTTATTTGCTTAGTGAATTATAAATTTATTAACTATAGCTCGTTAAATCAAAAATATTTCAAAAAACGACGGGCTTATTCCTATTGAATAACTCAATAAAGTTTTTGTTGACTCAAAACCACAATAGATGGCGCCACAAACCTTCTCCATAATCTTAATTTTTCTCTTTACCACTTACGGTAAATTTTTTCTTACTTTTTTATCCATATTTTGAAACAGAGTATCTTAATTATAGCTAAAAATTACATAAAAATTTTCATTGGAATTATCGGCAAAATAAATGTTTTAATATGTAAAAATTTTTTAATTTTTTTTTTTATTTATTCCTTCATTTATTTTAAGAAACGCGTTATGATTTACTTTAATTTTAAAAGCTGGTAAACTAATTTATGCACCACCAAAACAATGAAATAAACTTTAATGTTGCACAGTCACTCAGAAAAATTTTTAAAAATTCGTTCTGTTTCTGATTTTTTTAAATCAAAACTTCCATATAAATAATATTTCGCTTTATATAATGGTTTTGTTAACAGATAAATTCTTACAAGGTATTTTAAAATCTTCAAAAAGTTTCATAAATATAAGATTTATGATTAAGATACATGACAATAAATCAATCAGAAGTTTTCTTAACTTGTTATATTGATGAAATAAAGGTGGATTCCTTCTAAAATTACTCATTCTTGAAAGAATAATCTTTTGTTATAACGTCAGTTTATTTATTTATTTTTATTAAGTTTTGTTGTTTCAAATTTAATGTGATATGCTGATTAAACTAAAAAAGTACCGCCAAATTTGGCGAAGTATCTGATGGTTTTAGAGACTTTCTCAAAATGACTGGAAATGATATGACATCATGAGTTCTCACTAAAAATCAGTGGCGCAATCCCCCTGTAATGCCACCCCCGCATTACAAGGGGCAGGTGTTTTAGGGGGCCTAAGGCCTGACTAAAAACAAGTACGAATTTGGGCTTGGGGCCCAAAACCTGGCTTTGTGGAAGAGGGGAGGGCTAGTATTCTCTCTTCGTTACGCTAATACTAAAAATGTTATGTAGAAAATTTTCAAACGGTACTGAGATTGGAGAAACTTCAAAAATCAACAAAATACTTACAAGAACAAATTTAATTTAATTAGATTACACTACAATTGCAAAAGCAAAGTTGTTGAGATAACGCTGCTTTTTGAATCAGATCTGTTTCCTTTCTTTGTCCAACAAATTCCTAACCAAATCTAATATTTACAATGATTAGATTATTCCCTGAAGCATCATTTCCTTTCGATTTCGAAAGAGAATGGAGAAAGGTAATCAAGATTTCGTTCTAACAAAAAATCTGAAATTCCTAAAAGAAGTTTGCAACAATATTATAATAATTAACCCGGCACTTATCGCGCAGGGTGTGTCATACCCACCGTCTAACTTTTTTCAACGCTCCTTCTAAACCGCTTTTGGAAAATGGATAGTTCCTCGTTTAACTGATTTTAAGGTCATATACTGTGAGGAGCCGTAGCTTCTAGACCATGGGTGTCTTAACTATGACCACTTGTGGTCTGCATTGCAAAAATAATTTTTTTCTGGGCCGCACATACAATATTTCTTTTAACAAATTGAAATAAAAATTAACTATATAGTTTTATCAAAATAAATTAACTTACTTACACCCTTCTATAAGCTTCACTTATATGTAACGGAATCTTTGAACTCAATTTTTACCCTCTTTAAAATGTCAGATCAATTCGAAATTTTGCTCACTTGTCCAAGACCGATAACAATACAATAATTTAATAATTTTTTTCCATTGTCCTGATCAGGATTAACGATTTCCCATTCTCAGATCCCATCCCGCATCTGGCGACTCATTTCAGATCCCTTTTCCAGATTTCGTGACTAAAAGATTAAGTTACAACTTAGTTCGACTAACTATAAAAGGTTGTTTTTTAGTTTTTTTAAAACCTATAATTTATTCTTATTATAATTTTCTTAAATTTGAATTAGACATGAATAGGTACACATTTATTTTAAATTTGCAAAAGTTTCGTTTCATTTAGTTTGGATTTCATAAAGATGGAAAAAAATCAAGTTAATGAGATGAATGAATTTGCGTTTGTGTTGAACACAAGCAAGTCGATATCGGGTTCGATAGACGAAGTTACAATTCTTAATACATTTTCAAGATGTTTGTCAGTGATCTTTGTCCTATTTTTGTTTTTTGTATGCTTCGATCTTAGAAAATAAATGTTCACAAATATAAGTATTGCCAATCAGTGTGGAAATGAGGATATTAATCGCGGTGTAGAAAATCTTCATAAAACTCCAGTATAGAAACATTCCAAAATTTTTCTTTCAGTTGAATGTCACTTTACAGTTCAATACATTTCGTTTGAAGGTAATTTATTTATTTCGAGAGAAAACGGGGTTGAATATATATTGAAATACTCTTCGTTTTTTCGAAAGCCCTGAAATCTTCATTCAAACTCTTCAATTAAATCGAATATTAATGCAGCATATTTTGTGCATACATTTATTTTTTTAAATAAAAATGTGTAAATTGAAATCTTTTCATAATTTGCGTTTGGGCCGCATTATAAAAGCTTTTGGGCCGCAATTTAGACAAGCATGCTCTACACTGTAATTGTAAGCGATTTCATTCATTCCTGTACTAATTTACAAAAGGTCCGTGATGCCGTAGGGTAAGAAATTAACAAGAGTGACCAAACCATGCCATACGGCTGCCAATCCGAGGTACGTTGAGTCCACAGGTGGTGGGTAATGGAAAGACTCTCCTAAGAACAAAAATAAAAAAAGGGAAAATAGTAAGAGAGTTAAGGGAAAATCCCTCAAGAATCAAAACGTAAGAACTGAAGGAGGTGGGGGGGAGGTGCTCTGGAAACAATGTGGAGGCGTAATAATTTGAAGTGCCTAGGGCGCTGGGTAGGTTAAATTGGACCCTGCACAGTTGGCCCAATTTTTTAAACATCCCTGGGCCCCAGAAGTGTTTTGAACAACTGTATGAGCACCAGAAAAAGTGTGTTAATTTAAAAAGGAAACCATTTTGAAGGGAATATAGCTTAAATTGATTAAGTACAATAATAAAATTTTTGTTTCGAAATTCTGGGGGCTTTTTGCCTCTGCTTTCTAGTTTGAAAATATGAGGTCCTTCATCAATATTGCATTGTATAACTAACCTAAGTGCCATCTTATATGACATCCCCACTTTTTTTTTGTCGTAATTTTATTATGTTTATCATATAATGCAATTTTGCTGTAAGTTAATCAAAACAAGATCTGCTATTTTTTTCCATTGAAAAACAAGATTAAAAATAACAAAATCAGATATTTCCAATAGAATTCAATAAATAACGAAATTTCTTTAAAAATTACTCATTTTAAGTACACAAAAAATGGGTTTTTTGTATATTTCTTTTTCTTAAAAAAATCAAGTGGAATCTTGAAAATTACAGTTCAATTTGGAATTCTCCACGCAATCCCTTATTCAATTCTTCAATCCCTCCAAAAAAAATTCTTGAAGAGTGTGCAGAGACTGTAAAACCCGTTTACTCGGAATGAAAGATCCCCAATCGATGAATGAATACAAAAATCACAAAGAAACGAGACACTCTAAAACATAACATTCAAATAGCATTTCTTTCGTAATCCTTCAAATTATGATTAACGGGGGAAAGAAAGAAAATGAATATACTCTTCAAATTAACTCTTTGCAGTTCAAATGCTTATTTGATATTGAAGAGGTAAAGGGGGGAAAAAAGGGAAAAGTTAAATAATAAAATAAAAGTTATCCCTTTTTATTTGTTCTTGCTTCACAACCAATCTCACCGCTTCAGACGAGCAAAAAAATATCTGTACCACGTATTTTCCGAGTTTAATTAATTAATTAATTAATTAATCTCGCTATATGCATCATATTTTTTTTGTTGGCAACACCATCGTTGTAACTTAATTCCGCCATAAAATTAATGTTTTTTTTTGGCACTCACAACGCAAAAGAGAAGAGATAATAATAAAGAGGAGAAGAAGAAGAGAAAAAAAAAGTTTCCCTCATCAAACAAACAATAATTATAATATCTACTTGTGATAGCATGGGCTTTCTGATTCTTTATGGCACATTTCTCTCTCAAAAATCTCTAGGAGGAAAAAAAAAAGGGAAAAATAAAGAGAAGAAGAAAAAAAAAGGGAAAAGTTAACAGACACATGAGCGAATAAAAAAATTTAAAAGAACGATCGAGGGAAAAAAATAACGTTTTCGAGTATGCCTCTCATTAATTAGCTTTTGCCCTGATCAAGATAATTACGGTTAATTAAAATTCGCTCCCGATGCACTTTGTTTCGCTTATGATAAATGAAAAGAACGCTCTTTTAAACTGAAGTGGGAAAAAATGATTACTCGCATCTATTTATAATTTCCAAAGATTTTTTTTTGTTATTATTATTATTCATTGCCGTTCTTTTCGATTTAGAATAATCAGCATTTCGGAAATTGCGTTCCGAACTCTTTGTTATCCGTGTTTTCCCTCCCCCAGTTTTTTCTAACCCTCCTCCCTCTCTGCTGTATACAATTTAACCGATTGTTTAACATCTGCAAGTTCAATAAAGTGCAAAAAGAGAAGCTGAATCACTTCCATAACGTTAATTATAAATTAGTATATAGATTTACAATGAAAGAAAGAGTATTCTTTTGTTCTAAGTAAATCTTTCTTAATGTGGAGCATAATTTATCATTTCATTTAAACCATGATTTGATTTATACAGCATTTCAGTAAAACACATGAAAGTTTTTAACTAGCGCTGTGCAGTGGCATACACAAGAGTGGGGTTTGGGAGTTCAACCGCTTTCTCATAAACCGACAAACTTTTAATTTTTACCTTAGAGATTACTCCTCCCGCATTCTCGGCTGAGTGGTTTTTTTTTTTATTTTACCCCTTCCCCTCCATGAAAGAGGCATGCTTACACTACTGGCCAGTGTCGGCTTAAGACTTCTTGAGGCCCTAGGCCAGGAATGGGGAACCAGTGGCACGCAACACAATATTTTTGGCACGCCAGTGATCAAAGTGGCTTGCATTTTATTTCAAAATTTCAAAGTTCACTATGAAGTATTACAAACAAACGTGAGTGATTGGTCGCGGGGAACACACTTGTTTGTTATTGTCTTGCCATAGTTAGACTACAATTGCTTATGATGTAAAGGTTGTCTACGTATAGCATAGTCAATTTCATTGACACAACTGTAGTTTAAAGCTTATCTGTGTTATATTTACGATTTTTAACAGTTATTTAATATGGCTAGTTCAGAAAAAGAACAAAAAAGTGAAAGATAGTAAGTGTAACAGAGAATTTCAAATTTGGTGGACCGAGAAGCATGGCATTATTAGAAAAGGCGACAAAGCGGTGTGTGTTTTATGTTCTGGAATAGTGGTATGCAGAACATCGTCTGTAAAACGATGTTTTGAAACAAATCAAAAACCTTCTTGTCAAAAAAGGGAACCACAGTAAAAATAATTAATTGGTTAGAAACCGTTTGGTAGATGACTCAAACTCTAATTCAATATATTCTACAAAAAGTGACATCTTACAATCTTAATATAAGTTATTTTTCATCCAATCTGCACCAACAGAAGTAACACTAATGTTACTTTAATTTGAATACACGTATAACTGAAATATTTATAACTATATGTACAGTACAAAAAATATTTTTCGTAGTAAATAGAGCTTTGCGTTGTTAGTATTTAGTTTTATTATTTTCCCAATAATATCACAAGTCAAAATTATTTGACGGCACGTCTGTATCTCATTAAACATTTCTTAAGAAAATGGGCACGTTGATCCATAAAGGTTCGCCACTCCAGCCCTATACCCTATGGAAAGGTAAGCCCACCTGTGACACTTAAGAGTAGATATTTCATAGCATACTTTCTCAAATACTTATACAAATGAGAGTCCATTACAAATAAACGTGAGTGACTTAAAATCTCACAAACCTCAGCACAAACTAACTGTCCCCCATTGTTTAAATCTTCTTCTTTATAAGCTCGCCTTTTGCAGGCAGGGCTGATTCGCTGATCCTCCGCTCAATCCTATCAGTCACGGCGGTCTTCCATCGGTTGATTCCCATTAGTTTGAGGTCCTTTTCAACATCGTCATCTACGTCTGGTCCCTTCAATTTTTGAAAAAGTTACTTTTTTGGTAGGAAAAACCCTCGGCATATCTGTGCAGATGGCCCAGCCACCTAATACGTAATGCTTTTATAGCTCTCATAATGTCAGTCCCGCCATATTTACCATATTTCCTGTAAATTTCATGATTGTAAAGAATTCTCCACTTTTGTTCTTCTTAATAGTTCCAAAAATTTCCCTTAAGATTTTCCTTTCAAAAATGAGTAGCTTTTCATCCCCTGTTTTATTGATGACCCAACATGCAAAACAATAGACCTGATTAAAATTTTATATATGCTCAACTTGGTATTTATAGAAATAGACTTGAATTGGATTCCGAGGCCATGAAAACTCCAAAAGCCAAACAAATCTTATTGTTTATTTCAATTTTCAGATCGTTGCTACAGCTTTGTCTAAATCAGGTGTAGGCAAATAGTGGCCAATAGTAGCCGGGTAACTTGGGCCCTACATAAAGAATTTTTTTTGCGGCCCACCTAAATAGCCAGTAAACCTATATTTCTCTATATTTGGGTCTGCTGATATTTGTTACGAAATTTTTTCTTGCATGAAGATCAACTAGAGTAAATATAGATGAAAGTTAGCTGACATCAACTTCCAGGCTGTGATAAGTTTCCACAAGAAATCCCATACCTTATTTAAAAAGTGTTGTAGAAAAATATGATAGAGTACTTTCCTCTCATTAAACTGATTCTAAATTTAAATGCGCTTGCAGCTATGGATTTGATTTTAGTACAGTAAACAAACTGAATAAAATTGCACCTATTTTATTTAACTTGTATTTCTTGATTTTTATGTACAGTAAATAACTTTCCTGAAATGTAAAGTGGCCTTCGAGCCAAAACAATTGCCCACCCCTGGTCTAAATGATAATGTGTGGAGGTAGGCCTAAATCAAAACACAAACGGTGGGCATGACATAGCACATAATGCAGTTTTGCCACTGTTACCATTTGGTGTATAGTTTTAAATTCCCAGTTATTCTGAGAATAAGTCCTGAAATAATATTTGACCATTAAAATTTTTTGTATCATGATCTTATTGAGGTCGAGTCGAGATTGAACGGAGGCCCTGAGCACGAGTCCATTGGGCATGCCCCTGCTACTGGCGTGGAATTACAAGATTAAAGTACATCAACTCAGGTATTCTCCTCTTGATTTAAAGTAATTCAAAATTTCGAATAAATGGTTACATTCCTCGTGAACATAAAATTATGATGAAGAAAAAAAGATACCGTGATTCAATTGCGATGAAGGCTTTCTTGTATCTTCGAAAAAAGAGCCATTGGGGCATCGGATAACATACAATACATCAGTATGATAATATATAGAGAGAAGCAATAATTTGAAAAAAGTCCAGTTACAAATTCCCAGAAAATACTCGTAGTTCCTGCTTTTTAATTAGAAACATAGAGCAAGAACTGATGGTGATAATTTAACTCCCAAATACTTTCTTTTACCTATGAGGGCAATTCGGAAACTAACCGCCGTTTGAGCATGGTGCTAGAAATACGGTTCGGAGCGCCCTCAATCGAATGCACGAGCAATCTTTGATTCAGTAAGCTTCCAATCAGCGAATGAGAGTGTCGTAAGTCTAAGAGTTTACTAGTTATAACGTGACAAAATGTGTGCCTCCATAGCAAATCCCGCGAAATGTGAGATACGAGGAGTGATAAGATTTCTTTGGGCCAAAAACCGGTTAGCAATAGACATTCATCGTGAATTGTGTGCCGTATACAAGCTAAACATTTTCAGTGAAAGTGTAGTGCGTCAATGGATACGCTTTTTCAAGGACGAAAGAACAAACATCCATGAAGAATCACGAAAGGGAACGCTGTCTGTAGTGAGTGCTGATCTCATCCGATTACCTTCTAATCCCTAGAATGAAGAAGTGGCTTCGGGGGATAGCATTTCGCTGAAGAGTGAGTGAATATTAACATTGCACTGTTCAGCTACACGAGGGCTTTATTTCGCTGACAAAGAGGAAATTAAAAGCGCTGTGACACATTGGTTTAAATCGCAGGCGGCCACTTTTTATACACAAGAAATTGGTAAAACGGTATGACACAAGTGCTTGAATAATGAAGGATACTATGTTGAAAAATAGAGGAGAGTTGTACCTTTGATATGTAAATAAACCCCCCCCCCCTCTGTTTCTAGTTTGTTTTTTACAACGATTCAGAGGTTACTTTCCGAATTGCCCTCGTCGTTCCAATAAGTTGTATACAATTTGCTTATTGGAAAGCAAAATCTAATAAGCATAGTGCATAACTTCAAAATTCGTTTACTGGTGATCTCTTTATTTTGAAAGTATAATAACATAACGATATTGATAATGAATTAATGCTTCGATTTTTAACTTTAACATTAAGCACCTTTAAATTGTGAAACTCTTTCAAATAAACATATATAGCAATTCTTCATCCACAGCAACAGCATTCTGTGAAGTTAAATTAGGAATTGCAATTTCCAATTCACAATCTAATTACTGTGATTACCGACTCTCTACTAATAAATATTAAAAAGTCCCTCTTTGAAACTCCTTAAAGATGAGTTTAATAAGATTAATATCTTAATGGGGGCGCTTTTCTCAACGAGGATACTTGTGGCCGCTTAATTCTTTGCTTAAGTCGCAATGTGAGGATTATGTCAAACCCTGTTTAAATTTCCTCATTTCTCAGCTTAAGGAAATAAAGGCACTTTAAACTCAAATGTAGAAGCTTTTAACAGTTCCTCAAATTATTTGGCGAAATTTAAATCTACATCTTTTGTGATGTAGCTTTGAAAACAGTATACTTAAATCAATATTTGAAGTAAAACATTATATTTTGAATTGCATTCAGTAAACATACGCTTAACGTTCGTAAGCGTAAGAATTGGCAAAGAATATAAGGTTGTTGCGTAAATAGTATTAAATGAAATATAATTGATATCAGATAAATAATGGCAGAAAGAGGAAAATTCGCATAGATTACAGTATTATTGAATATTTTAAACAATTGTAGACTAGTATTCAATTTTATTTCATGGTTACAGAATAACATTTTCGGGTACTTACATATTTTATCGTCAACCAATTTCTTTCAAATTAAAAGATGTCGCCAAATACCATGATGTGCAGCCATAGTAGAAAAACGTTTCCGCTTATGTTCCAAAACAATAATAATGATTACAGCATTTGGCGACATCTTTTGAATTGGCGAAATGGTCGAAGGTATTATGATTCCAAATAACTTTTCTGGATTTTCGTTCTTGTATTCATAGCGCCCTTTTGTACTAATGTTCTGTTCCATCTCCTTTTAACAGATTCGCGTTCGTTTTCTTTCTTTTTCGTTCGCGTTCTAAAATTAAATGACCTGCATTTTTTATATATATTAACTCCTTCCTGTAGCTATTGTAAGGCGAAGCCCCCAGACAGTTATTTGCTTTGGACTCGGGCCACAATTAAAATATCTTATAACATAGTTTTGTAGTCTTTGTATTGGAGAGAACGACAATTGTTAGGTTCAAACATCAATTTAATGGTAATAACAATTGACATCCTAATTTCCCCGAGTTGTATTTTGTTTTTCTTTAAAGAAGAACACTATATATAAAATAATAAGGAGTTAAATAATTATTAAATCCACATTATATGACTTTTAGTTGGGTGGTATAATTCCTGGATTATTTACATTAAAAATTGATTAATTTGGAAAAAAAATATGACAACATGAATCCGTAGGCAATTATATTCTTTTATCCGATCTCGACTCCTGGATTATCGAAAAAGAAGTGATTCATAAATAGGTGTCGGGACATATTTATTTCCAGGCCCAAGTTTTTAGTCCAATGTCCCGGAGGGCTGTTTAAAATAATACATATAATACTCATGCAAAACTATTTTAGAAGTTCTTTTTATCGCGTACAAAATTAATTTCTAAATATTATCTGCTTTGTTCATATTAGTCATAAAGTCAGCTTCAAGAGATCCTAATCAATGCATCCTGTAATTCTCTTTTGTGAGGTTAAATTTGTTAATGTATAGAATATCCTAATTAATATATCTTTCGTCACAAAATAGCAGCAATAGATGAATTTAATCCCTCTTATAATAATAAAAGCAAAAGAAAATAAATATAGAACACAAATTATCAAAAAGCTAGATTAAATTGAACGATAAATTAATAATATTACTCTAAACTTTTATAAAATAATTGTAATATAGTAATAAATTACTACTAAAATTTTATTTGTTGGCATACAAACAGGAATGGTGTCTATATATAGGGTGAACCAAAAGTCCTGTCTGATTATAAAAATGCATTACAAAATAACTATTTAATATAAAAACGAAATTTATGTATCATTGGATAGATCAGCTTAAGTAATTTTTTTTTTTTTTTTTTTTTTTTTTTTTTTGTATACAATAAGATCAGTGCTTCCCAGCCTTTTTATCGCACGGATACTATTGCCCGCTGGGGGAAGCGTTGATTGTTTTTATGTTTCAAATTGTTTTGATTTAATAATTTTAATTTTATTTTATTTAAATATGCCTTCAGAATAAATACAGTTACATCAAAAATGAATGTAAAGTGATTTAGCATGGTATATAAAGGGATTTCCATGGAAAGTCGCACAAATCTGAGAGAAAAACACCACAGTAAATAAAATGGAAATAATGCAATGTTCCTTGGGCGAGTCGGTACCATTTGGTTCACAGACTTGTACCGGTCCACGGCCCTGGGTTGGAGACCCCTGCAATAGATGGCATGAATGCTTCTTCAAATGGGACTCAGGGAAATATTTGTAAAAGGAAGGCATAACTTTTTTTTGTTGCCAAAATGGTGTCAATTCAAGAGAAAGCTTAATGCGTGCTTTGGTTCCCCGCAACGAAATCACCCATTAATATTCAAAGTAAATTTCGACATTATTATAGAAGAAAACCTCCAGCTGCAAAATCAATTAAGTGG
>BMAO01003583.1:0-74131 GCA_019973975.1 Trichonephila clavata | reverse complement strand
ATTATGAATGAAATTAAAACTTCAAAACGGATTCTCCTAAAGCACAAATACTAAATCTCATTTTGATAACTCAGATAATTAAAAATCTAATTCTCAAGAATAGAAAAACTCTCCCATTTTATATATTTGTTTTTTGGTGATATATATATATCCCATGTGCGCGAGATTCAACACTTTTATTATTAAAATATTTTAAGATATTTATTTAAACAAATGCACATACACAGATCTTAGATTTTGGATGTATTTTACCTATAAATTGTTATTTGATTTTGCTTTTATTTGTGTACAATATTTAACATGCGAACTCTTTTAAAAATCATGGAAATAAAAAAATAAAGGTATAAACATCTTTTGTAGATGTTGTGCATTAGCTCTGAGCATGGAATTAGCTCTGAAGTGTATGTATTTATTTATTTTATAATTTTTAAGATAAAGTTTTATGAAATATTGATCTTTCATTCGTTTTTTTTCTATATATATATATATACTGTTTAATTGTTCTACATTTGTCCAATTTTTTATGGTAAGTAGTTATAAATAAGCTAATTAACATTTCATAAAAGTTTCAGACTATTCGATTAATATTATATCATGCTATATTCATGGAATGAAAACTTCAAACTCATATTTCACCATGTCGACTTTTTGTACATATACTGTTATTCAAAACCCTAAGGCTTTTTTGATAATTGAAGTATGGGTTTGAAATTTTTTATACATGTTCTGAAATGTATGTTTTGTAAAACTGTTCATGGTATTAGCTCTAACATATTTCGTACTTTTTCTAAAACATTTCAAAATCAAAATTAATGTTTTTTTAATAATTTTTGGAAGTTTAACTATAAAAAAATTAATAAAAAGTTAAAGAGCAGCAGCAGAAAGAAAACCTATACACAGTTTTATGTAGTATATTATAAGGTACTTGGAAAAAAAATTTTGAAAGAAAAGAGACATATTTAAAAAGCCTTAGGATTTAAAAAAAGTTTAAAAAAGCTAAAAAAATTTAAATTTTACAAACATTTTGCATTAAAATAAAAAATTTTGTATGAATTATTATTAAATATTAACCTTTATGAAATACAATTAAAACCAAATATCAAACTTAAAAAATAAAAAAAAATTGTGAAGATGGTACCATATCGCCTTAAAATGCTTTAATTTTTTTTCTAAATATTGCTATTAATTATGTAAAAAAGTTGGTATGCATTCTTAAATCAAAAAGCAAAACTTACTTTTTTTAAGAAACAATATTGAATTTTTAGAATTTATGACTTTTTTAAGAAGCATTTACGTAAAAAAGTATCGTACGAATGCCCAATAACATTATAATGAAACCCGTGCCAACTTTTGCTATGCATAGCTCGATGTACTTGGAAACCAAGTTTTATGTGTGTACGTCACAATTATTGTAGTAGGAGTAGAATTTTAAATTCACTTGATAAATTATTAAATTTTTCCTTAAAAAAACAAGTGGTTAGCTTTTTGTAGTATTTTGATCACGAAGACTATACTAATTAACATGTTACATGTACATAAGAGGCAAACAAAAACATTTTTAAAACGATAAAATCAAAAATATTTGTGTAAATTGTATTATGCCCCCTTAATTCTCAAAAATATCAATGATGGCCAAATAAACTACAACCATGTTATACTAGTGGGATTCAAAAGTTCCCGGACTGAGGCTATAACTTGGAAAATTTTATAAGTAGAGCGACTACAATAACATTTCTGTGTTATTGCATTTTTTCCCTTTTCTAAAAAAATATGTTACAAATCACGAGGTCAGTGGGTCGCAATGGCGTCATATTTAGAAGACGGATGCATTAAGTCATCGGCGATTGAAAGAAATTGAGTTTGTTGAGCGGATAGTGGATATTACTTTTTGTGTTCATTTGGGAAAAAGGGCTACGTAGACTTTTGAAATTTATAAGCATGTGTAAAGTTTGATACACTATCGCGAAAGCCTGATTTTGAATGGCATCGAGGTTTCAGAGAAGGCAGGGAAAGTGCCGAAGATGGCAAACGCTCCGGTACGTCCGCAGACTTCTCGCATCGCTGAAAACATCAAAAATGTTCCTGTGGCGGTACGTAAGAAGAACAGGTTTTAAAACAATAGCAGAATCAGTTGAGATATCTCGGCCACATGTCAATAAATGCTGACTAAGCATCTTAACATACATAGGGTGCGTCAACACATCGTTCCCCGCATGTTAAACGAAGAACCCATCTGAAGTTGAAGTTAAATGTGCTTCGCATGGATTCCTGAAATGCTTCGATGACCTTTACAAGCCATGACAACAGTGTGTTTTTACTCAAGGATTTTATTTCGAAGGAGGATATGTTTCAGCAGTTTAATTGGTACTATTTTTTAAGGTATAGACTTAGTCCGTGGGAACTTTGAATTCTACTACATATTTCAGAACTATATGTTAAATTTCAGCTGTAGAAAGAAACATCTTTACCCTAAAAAAGCTGTGAAAACGAAAAGTGAGTCAGTGTTTTATATTTTAAGGAATGTGCAATGTATTCGAATTATATATATATATATATATAAATTTTGCAAATGAATCGATGTTGATAATGGGTAATGTATTGTTGTAAGAAAAATGCGAAATCTTTTTTTCTTTGTCAACACTAATTTTTAAAGATGACTGATTGCGTTCGGAACAGGGATTTTGAAAAACTTGTATAAATAAATATTTTTTTTCGATATTTAGTGTCAGTTGTGTGGATACAAATACACATGTAAAATTGTTTGAAGAATATTACCACAAAAAAAATTATTTTAATGCAATTTGTTAGGAAAAAGTAAAGAGAATAGAAACATATTTCTAAAACATTTTATCTTTATGAAAAATACTTCTGTAATAATATTTTTCCTATGTATAGCTTGTAGCTATGTATAGCTGTACAGGGGCTGAAGTATGGATTTTTGAAAAATTCACATTATTTTTAAAGTTATGATCAATTCAAATAATAATGAGTGTTTTTTGTTGAAATTTCTTTACTCTCTCTTGTACACCCAAATATGAGCCCTAGTTCAGCCTCTGTACTGAAATACCACCTATATAAAAGCAAAATAATACTATAGAATAATTTTTCTTGAAAGGATAATGTTTTTCATAGGTTATTTTTTCTTCTTTTTTCAGAAAAAATTAATTTTAAGTAAATTTTTTCTTGTAAAAATATTCTTAAAACAGTTTTATATGTATATGCTATAATTCAACTAACACACTAACTATAAAAAACACAGTTATACGCTTTTATAAAACCGTGGTTCCGAATATATAGTCAGCCATCCTAAGTGTTATTTTTAATACCGATGGGGCACGAAATTTGACTATTTTTTAAAGTAAAACTAGATTTGTGTGATCACAGTATTAATTCTCGAACTAGGAACTTTTTTTTTAATCTCAGCTTATTCTTTTATATAAATGAATAAGTGAACAAATCAAAATATAATGAAAAATTATGAACCTAATACAAAAATAAAGGACTTTCATTGCATAAAGCAAAATTATAACAATAATATAGTTTTATATTATTTAATTGTAAAATTTCTAAAAAAACTCTCCTTCAAAAATGGAATTGAATTTTTGATGGAAATATATTTAAAGTAGTGCAGTATGAATATCATGCGCGCGCGTCCGATCCAAAAACATGACAAAAGAAAACAAATCGTTAACAAGTAATATAAAAAATATTTTTTTTTAAGTCAATTCATACTTAGATCAACAAATAAAAAATTTATTTTAGTTGCTTTTTATTAAACAATGACAATTAATATAAATATGTATATACAGATGACATAATCACAATATTAAATGGCAAAATAGAAAGCGATTTTCTTTGCAATTTTCCATTTTCCTTTCTATATATGGTGTTAGTCTATTATTTTTGTTTATTGCTAGTTATTCATTAATTAAATTTCATTATTCATATAGAATAGTATGGTAAAAAGAAATCACACATTCATAGAAATCAGACCATCCCAGGTGGGATTCGAGCCCACGACTTTTGGACTAGAAGTCCAACGCGCTATCCATTGCGCTATAAGAACACAATTAGCGATTTTCCTTTTTATATACGGTTTTGGAATATTATTTTTGTTTTTTACTATTCATTAATTAATTAAACAGAAGTAATGAATTTATATTTGAAAAAATTGTATTAACATCAAGTGATCCACTACAAGTTTCAAAAATGGATTTGAACTTGAGTGGATGAGTAGAAAATATTTTATTAGCGATTGAACAATTGAACGTTATACATATATATATATATATATATATATATATATATATATATATATGTTTTTTTTTTTTTGTATTTTTGTTATATGTGTGTGTGTGTGTGTGTGTGTAGGGCGATTGTGAACTAGTAGTAGGAATTTAAAAAAAATGTTTGAAGTTCTCGAGACAAACATGGTTGCCTCAGAGATAACTTAAAATTGTCATTAATTAGACCCTACATACTTGTTTTAGCCATTTTTGGTATTCCAAATTAAAGTATTGTATGGATCAATATGTAAAACAAACTTCATGACTTAAATTGTTTGCATTTACAATGTACGGGCTACTGAAAGTTAGCCACAACCGGCTTACCCGTACGCTGTACGGGCACTAATATTTTCTTCTTTCTAAATTTTTAAAAAGTTTTTATAGAATATTGTTAGTGCTAGTGTTTTTAAGAGATGCAGTTTGTTCGTGGTACTGAAATACTTCTCAACCGGGTGTTTCTTTATAGTGAAAGTGGAATTTTCCATTGCAGACAGAAATTTAGACTCTAAAATATTCGATAAAGAACAGGGATTGGCAAGGAAATGTGTAGTTTTTTGCTTGAGAAAAAACGATAGTGGAAATATCATCCAAAAAAAGCCGATATTGTCTTAGTGTTACCCCATGCTTCAAATTGTGCTTGTATATATACAAGTACATATACACACTCACACAAAATCCTCAACTTTTTGAAAATGGGGGACGAACACATGAAATTTTTTTATAAGTGTGGGAGAAATTTTTTAAAGATATATGAAACATTCTTCACATATCATGCGGAGAGCAAACATTTAAGGTTACAATAAAAAAAATAATGTAAAAACCTTGAAATTGGAAATTAAAATAAAACTCTTACACTTTCGCATTCTGTTAAGTATAATATTTAGTTTTAAACAATAAAGAATGTACCTTTCCTTCGAACATTTTGGGCAAAAAATTTGACTGCTTAAAGAGTTAATGGAGTGGCCTTAAGGAGTTAATGCAGTTGCGTACAAAGACTACTTTCATGAAGGGAGCTATATTTCTTAACCGGACCTAATATTTATACAAAAAGTTAAAAACTATTGATTTATGGGAGGGATTTGAGCCCTGAAACTTTACCCTTACGTACACTACTGTTTCACGTTAACTTAATGAGTTTTTTACTTCAAAATAATAAGAATCGTATCAGGAATATTTTTACTTTATGATGAAACCTCGAAATAGTTGTAAAAGCGTAACTAATCACAAACACAAACATATCTCAAAGATATGTTCGTGATAGGAAGATCAACTATCTCGAGCGATAACAAAAAATTAAAATTTTACTCTGATATACCAGAAGCACTATAACAATCTTCAAAAAATCTCCACGTTCTCGAAACAAACTTGGGAGATATTTCTTCTACATGATTAACTCAAAGTAATGGAAATAAGGTTGTCAATTTGGTCCGACATTTTTTAAATCTAGCTCCATTTCAAATCACTTTATACAAGATCTTTTCAAAAAGTATCCGATCTTGATTTTTCCAGTGAAAAGTAAAAATTCTAATACGATGCCACTGTGTACAGTGGGAGGTGACACCTTAATGCACATGCTTTAATTTTTTCCCTTCGTTCCAGTTTGCCAGTCATTTCCAGCAGGAAGTCGATTGAGGTGCAGTTATATGCGTTCGTCGGGTTTTCATTTTCTATAAAGATGTATTTTTGATTTGATCAGGGATACTGCATCAAAGCTTGGTGAATTTCTAAGTGAAACAATTCCTATATATGTACGATTTAGCAAGTGTTTGGAGACGATGCTACGGAGTGTCACATAAATTAAGTAATTGTAGGGTTTAACTGATTCACACACACAAAGGAGGTCGGGTATCGGTATAGAGTGACCAACGTTCTGGTAGGTCAAAAACCGCTCTAAATGCAGCTGTTGTTGAAAGGTAGGAAAACCTGGTATTGAAAGATGATCGCTTAACCGTATGCGAGACTGCTGAACAAGTAGATATTAGTGCAGGTTCCATACATGCAATTTTTTGTGGCCTTGCGCAGATTGGCTGCGAAATTTATTCACAAGATTATTTCGGTGGAACATAAAACTCCGTCTTGCATTTGCATAGGACACTATCACAGCTTAACCTGGCTCATTGCGTCTTCTAGCTGTTTCCTAAAATGAATCTGTCATTGAAAGAAACCCTTTTTCAGACTAGAAAAGAGATAAGGCAAAACGCAACGCTGCCTAATTGAACACTATTCCAAAAAAAGGCCTCCCAAAAGTGTTTTCGGCAGTTTTAGAGAAATCCTGGGTTAAGTGTATGAAAGCGCAAGGGGCCTACTTTGAACAAGATAAAAAAAATCCCAATCCCGTGATGTAACTAAGATATATTTTCTGGCCAAAGTTCGGATACTTCTTAAACAGACCTTTTATGGCACTTTCCCTTCGTAAAAAACCATCAGTTAAAACCTTTCAGTAATGTTAACATAATCTCTTTTCCTTGTTAATTTTAAGAGTACATCTCACTAGATATCCCGTTACACAATGCAAAGCAATTTTGATTTTTAAATTATTATTCGATGAGAAGAAAAAATAAGGAAGGAAGCGTGATAAAAAACAGACACTGTGAGACTTTTTGCTGCATAAATATGCTTTTTAAATACTACAAAAACGTTTTAAATTCATAGAAAACATTTTTTATACACATTTATTCCATTACAGTAAGCCGTCTACCTAGTCATATGCAGCAAATTACTACATAATGACTAATGTAATGATTTACAAACTTCTAACAAGTGAGATTTTAACTTGAGTGGTCCTCCCGTTGGTTTGGTAGTTAGGAGAGGGGTGCCAGCTCAGGTGTCGTCCTCGTCAATTAACCATGGTTAAAAATTACGAGGTCTGTCACCAAAAGCCCTTGTGTAGCTGAACAGTGTGTGACGTTAATTTGTTTTGCTTCTGTCTCTTTCTTTGCCTGAACTTCATTATCCTTAATTTATGGACATGAGTGTATATATATATATAGCATTTTGCTTTTAATTGCAAAAAAAACAACATTCTAATGGCCTTCGCCTCTTGACTTGAAAAGAACAGGACTTGGATTCCTATAAGGGAAGCATATTTATCTTTTACCCCCCCCCCCTCCATCAAGTAACCCCTTTCCTCGTTAATCTATATCATCAAAATCTATTTCATGGCTGCAATTCTAATAGCTCAAAAACGAGATTTTTTTTATCTATAACACCCCCCGTAAATCCCACTTTGGAGTTTATTTCCGTAAAATCAGTTCTTTTTGCGGATCTCTGCTCAATAAAAGAAATTTTTTTTACAAAAATTCATTGCTGTGGATCTAATAGCTCTCAAAAACTGGATTTTTTTAAAAATCTAAAACGCACCCGTAATCCCCAACAATCCCCTTCTATGAGTCAATTAGGTTGTAGCATTTCGGCAAAATTTGCTCTTAGAGGGTCTCTTCTCAACAAAAGAAACATTCCTGTCAAATCTGAAGTCTGTTGGTCTGATGGTTTCAGAAATCTTAGGATGAATAGTTAAGTAATTTGCTTTTCTACCATACATATCATATTTATATAGCTTTTTGTGCTATATAAATATATTTATGTAGCTTTTTTTATACTATATAATGTGTGTCTGTTCCTGTTTCCCTCTAATCCCCCTTGTCTACTCTCGGAACCGGCTAGATGTGTGGAGAGAATAATCAGTCGACGTGGTTCACTCTAATTATTTTATTGTCACAAAATATCAAACAAGCACAATAATAATCCAAATAAGATTGTTGATCAAAATTAAGAGCGCGAAGGTGAGACTAGTTAGTCTGGGATAATATTAAGGACCCTCAACTGATTTCTACGATAACTTATACATGCTCTATTTCAACTCAGCCTCGCACTACAAGCTATCTTCTAACTTCTATTTAAATAATGCTTATTATTCCTGTACTCTTGTAAAGTCGAAGTCCTTCTGTTGAGGCCTTGAATGCTTATGCTTGACGGGATCAAATCCGACCCTCACTGGGAAATGTTCAATATACACTTTTATATACTTAGTTCCGCACTGCAATAACTCACGATCCTCCTTTCACTAACTCTCAAAACTCGAGAATACAGAATTTATATAACATAATTAATTTGCATAGCCACGTTTTCTTGCCTTCGGTGAAAGTCGGTTGAGTAAAATATTTCACTAAGGAATTTCCTCGAGGAGTTAGTGGAAGGAACCGTATAGATCCGTAACAACTATATATACATATGTATACTATTTATATATCTTTTCTACTATATATACATATACTATTTATATAGCTTTTCTACTATATATACATATACTATTTATATAGCTTTTCTACTATATATACATATATAGCTTTTTATGTTGTAATATTTTTCCCAAAATAGATATACGTTTCTCATAAGAGAGTTTAAAACATTGATGTTTCTTCTGAAGGATGTTTAATCCTTTCTGGTAGCAAGTTACAAGAAGATATTCAGTAGAAAAAAAAATCCCTTGATTTATTATAGTTGATTTCTCTTTGTATAATTATTCTAAAACAATATATTATATTTTCTTATGTCTTTATATGATTCTTAATATCCAAGGTACAAAAGTTATAAGCCCACACATACTACGTTAACTTATGATGAGGCCAGCAGAAAAAAGAATCTCAATTGATGGCTACACGTGACACAACTCGCCGACTCAGCAAAACTCCAATCCTCTAGCCTCAAGGCCGAAATGATCGAAATACCCTAAAAGAACTAGGAAACGATAAAATGAACCAAAATAACGAGTGAAGACCCAAAGAAAAGGGGGAACGACAACGACAAAATAGACGAAGAGAGATCAGTTACGTTCAATCGCTGTCGTTTCCCATCTTTATCCGTTCACGCGGGAAAACGACCACCCTCCCTCCACTCCCTACAGTCCAGCATTATGACATATCTTCTTTCCCCTCTCTCTTTCCCTTTTATCCTACCCCTAATCTTGCTCAATTTTTTGTGGGTTCGGGATGGATTATAGGCAAGGGTAGTCTGCTGGAAGTTATTGGGATAACTTCTTGCACTTGGGAGGGGGGGGGTGTCCAGTTATCCGTGTAACTGCTGTTCCGAGGGGGATGTAAAGGATTGTTTCTGTCGGGGTAATTGGGCCGTTTATTGTTAAAAGTTATTACTGGATGAAGAGAGTTGGTGAAGGGTTCTTTTTTGTGTAAGCCTTGATGTCGATACTGTTACCTATGTAAATTGTATTGCTACATACCGGGTGTCCATAATTAAATTTAAAATTTGCGAGCAATCTATAGCAAAAACTGTACAGCGGGATTAAATGAAAATTGGGCAATGGTAGAATGAAATGATGGGAATTTTATCGAGGGAAAACACAATGAATTTCTAAAACCATCCCTAGGTGGCGTATCATAGCTTTATTAAAAACATATAAATACTTTACAAAAATTTACAAAACATGCTCGATATGTTGTCCACCATAGTCTGCTATCATTTATAAGTGGCAAGCAAGGCGATATTATACAACCACAGTGATTATGCCGGATGGTACTCCTCCACACAGCCCGTTGTGTGAAACAACTGCTCCGCCGCCATTTCGGTGACGACAATCATCAGTCTGCCTTTTCCTACAGCTTGATCTCCTAGATCCCCCGACCTCCTTGGACCTTTGTAACTTTTGGCTGTGGGGATACCTCAAGGTCTACCGTGATTCCATCACATTTCTATCCGAGCTTAAAGAAACCATAAAGCCATCTGCGTAACATTTCCCAGTTCAGGCTGCTTTCAGCAATTGAACATGAGATTTTACACTTCCAGGTAGTAGCAGATAATGGAGGACAGCATATTGAGCATGTTTTGTAAACTTGTGAAAATTATTTATATGTTTTCAATAAAGCTATGTGTGATACGTCACCTAGGGGTGGGTTTTGAAACTCATTGTTCCCCCCCCCTTGATAAAATTCCCATCACTTCATTCTGCCATTACCCAGTTTTCATGCAATTTCGCTGAATAGGTTTTGCTATAGGCTGCTCTCAAATTTTAAGTTTAATTATGAACGCTGATATATATATTTGTATATCGCTCAGACAAAGAAATGAAATTTCAGCCTAAATAATTTTTGTACAATTATTTATAATATGGCAATGGTATTTTTAGAAGCATTGATGACTAATTAATATCCCTTTAATCCAGAAATGGGCAACTAGCGGCCCCCAAGATAGTCAGAAAATCAACTTTGACTGAGGTTTTTTTTCCTGTGCCCGATCAGATTCGTCTTTTATATTTCACTAATAGAAAAACAAAGAGCTTGAAAGTGTTTCTACTAAGAGATCATCTGCAGAGTTTGGAGGACGAGGTCAGAAGAAGATTTCAGGTTTTTAGGAAAATTAAGCTTAAATTAATTTGCTCTGTTACCCATTACTGCTGATAATGATAAAGCATCTAAAGAGCAACAGCTAGAACTTACTGACTTCAAGTCAGATCACAATGTGAAGTAAATGCTTAAAGCTATGACATTGACTTTTACAAATCTTTGTGAGCTGAAAAAGTTGCATGTATGAAGAAATCTGAGGGGAAATTGTTCGTTATATTTTAGTCAACATATATTTGTGAACAGCGTTTTTCTTGCATGACGATGCACAAGAGTAAATATAGATGCAAGTTGGTTGACATAAACTTGTAGGTTAGGAGGAATTAAAACAAACAATCAGATTAGAAGTGAAGGGGGATAGATAGTAGAAAGTTAGAGGGTTAGAAGGTTAGTTAATTAAAGGGGACAAGTGAGATACAAGGAGAAGAATACCGTAAAAGGTTAGAAAGTTCGTGTGAGAGATTAAAGAGAAAGGGAGGTGATATTGATAAAGAAATCGAAGAATTAAGTCTTAATTGAAAAGAAGACTTCCTACAGTTCAGGTATTAGTCACCTTCATATTATGTTAGGTATTTAAAGTATTAAAGAGATTAAGTGAAAATTAGTTACTTTTCTACCGTGTAAAGCAATATTGAGGTAGAAGATTGTTTATCATAAAGTGGTTATAATTTATTTGATGTACTCTCCCAAAACGCGACTTTCGTCTCCTCCCTCTGTTGATTGATCGGAACATCCTATTTATTGTGTTTCATTGAATTGTTTCTGAGTTAATTTAAGCGCTGAATAACTAATTTGAAATTATGTCGAATCATCCTTCACTTCCTCCCACATCTTTAGCTCGGTCACAAGGTAGACAGTGAGGGTTATTACAAGTTGGCGGGTCATGAGTTCAAGCCCAGTATCTCTAAAGATCCGCCGAGTAGAGGGGCTAAATCACGTTATATTTGTCGGTCTCAAAAGTTTTCCCATTATGGGTGTTGTGGAAGTTTGGAGAGGGGATTACAGACCAGATGTCACCCACGTCACTTTGTAAAGGGTTCTATTCGGGATTCTACTAATCCTCTTGGGGAAAATACTCTTTTAAACCGTGATTTTAATTGAAAATCGCTTTCCGTAGAGAGGACTAGATTTTATGCAAATACAAACTTCTACTTAAGTGCCAATCGTTGAGTAGGCGAGGTGATGGCTGAAACTTGATCCTAAGAGGAAAGCATAGTATGATCGACCGGTGGTCGCCCTTCGTAATATTAAATCTAATGGGAAGGATTCATTGAAATGTGGAGGACATCCACACTTTACCGCTGACGTATCAGCAAGTTGGAAACAGGATCGTTAAAAAGAATAATTAAAATAAGTGATTCTAGATACCGTAAAATCCGTCATACAACGCACATCTATACTTTCAAGCTGCAATTTTTAATTTTTAGGTATATTTTTCCGTATAAAGCGCACTCCTTTTCTTACGAAGAAACCTAAAATATTCTTATATTTCGAAGTCATTTATTCGAGGTATTATTCCAAGCCTTAAGGAAAACCATATTCTCCTAAAATTTCAACCATTTAAGCTCAAAAAGAGTGTCATTTATTTTAAATAAACATCACACTATGCTTTCCTCTTAGGATCAAGTTTCAACCATCACCTCGCCTACTCAACGATTTTATATGTAAATACAAACTTCTACTTAAGTTTGTATTTACATATAAAATCTAGTCCTCTCTACGGAAAGCGGTTTTTAACTAAAATCACGGTTTAAAAGAGTATTTTCACCAAGAGGATTAGTAGAATCTCGAATAGTATTTAGATAAAAGTACAAGTCTAATTGTCTAATTTTTTTTCTACGCTCATCTTTTATTTATTTTTTAAAGCTCTCATTTTTATACCCGGCGTATGACGCGCATCCGTACATTTCGATCTTATTTTTTGCGATAAAAGTGCGCGTTATACGCCGGATTTTACGGTATCAAATAGGTTTAATAAGTTTTATATTGTTCCACGGGTTAAGTTATCAGAGTGCATTATCATAAATACTCATAAGTGCTAAAAGCTGAATAAAAAGTAGTTCACTTTAGATCATGTATGTTTCTTACTTGGACCCTCTCACACCTACGACTTGACCATGGTTCAAAATTACGAGATACGTCACCAAAAGCCACCTTCGTGTAACTGAATAAGGCGACTTTAATATATTCACTCACTCACTCACTCTTACTCATTAACACATAAAAGCATAATTATTTTTAATAGTTAAAACATTAATTTATAAGAAAAGAAAATATAAATTAAAGTTATCACTGAAATAAAGAGTTGTTAAAGCTATCGAAACTAAAGATGAGTGTTTTACTTTATATTTTTATTTTTATAATTTTCTAAGGGTTCCCAGACTTCTGAATATAGCATAAACTTCAATTTTATTCCGCCATTCAGTTGTATACTTGATGTAAAAACAATCCTCTCTTTATTCTTCTGGTTTTGTTTATAATATCCATCCTGTAAATTTTGTATAAAGTTTATTACCGGAAAATCCGGCGTATAGCGAATTCTTTTTTTATGAAGAAATCTGAAATATAAGTGTGCTTATATTTTGAAGTCATTTTTTTCCTGATATTATCTCAAGTTGGGTTTTCAATCCCATGCTATATTTCCTTTCCCGTGATTTCGGGATTACATTATCCAAATCCAGGGATTAGGACTGGACTATTTATGAAAAATATTTACACATTAACATGGTTAAAATTACATAATAAAACTGAAAACATAATTAAAAGTTTGATTTATATTATTATTTATTGAAACAAATCAAAACAAAACTTATAATTAATCAAAAACAGATAAAAAAATAGAACATAATGAATTTAATAAAAATAGTAAAATTCGAATTTATTAAAAAGTGACCTATTTGGATTAAAGATCAATGTTTGAGATTTTCCAAAATCTTATTGTTAGCCAAAAACAGAATAAAAATACCCTATTTTATTTTCCTTGAAACACTGTATTTTTTATGTTAAATATATTTAGAATTGATAACTGCATGGTAAAACATTCTAAGGAAGTAAATTTTTCCAAATTAAAATTATGAAGAATGAACTGAACTTTTTATCTGATAAACTTACATATACCTGTACAAAACACGTACATAAATATAATCTAAAATATTTCTACTGATACAACTCCCACAGAAAAAATACTTTCCTTTTTTAAATCATATTAATATATAACACTAGAAATTATTCATAATAAGCACTAAAATCAACTCTAATAAAAATAATCAAAAAAAAGACTTCAATATTAAAAATAATAATAATAAATACATTGTAAATTTCGCAGTCCAATAAAATTCTGTTTTTTAGCTTCCTCAAAAAATGTCTTTTCGAAATATTTTTAATAACATTTCAATATTAATACAGGCAAACTAATTTGAAAATATATTTATATTGGAAACAAAATAATATTACTAAATTTATCTCTCGGTATATTAAAGAAGAAGAAAACATTGAAATAACTCACCTAAAACTAATTCGAAAACTTCATATACTCAGAGAGAATTTCGAAGAAATGACTTTCCGATACTTCAAGTAGCAATAACAGCTTAAATATCTTATAAGAATATACTTATAAAATTATTTCTTGATGTATAAAAAGAGAGAGAGAAAGATTAAAAAAACACATCTTTTATAGTGACAATATGATTATTCAGAAAAGAAAAATCAAAATTTATTATTAACATCAGACAAATGAGTCACGATTTTGTTTATTACTGGGGAACAGAAATGAATGGTGCGCAATGTTTTCTTTAGGAAGAGGAAGCTCTCTATAAAAATTTTCTGAGAATTCAATTCTTAGAAAATTTTGATGAGAAAAAAAATTTCAAAACATAATTCAGACAAAAATTAAATCCCGGGATTTGAAAAATCACCGCGATTCCGGGATCTTGGGGTTCCAAACCCTAATTTCAAAATTTTGAAGAAATTGTATACTTCTAGAATTACAACCAATTAAGTTCCTTATATAAGTATGTTATTTCTTTTGAATAAATAGTATTTCGATACATGTAGAAACTTAATTTTTTTTTTTATGTTCATCTCTTTTTTTTCTTTTTAAGATTATCGTTTTTTTTTACTCGGCGTATCACGGCCACCCGCGTTATGCGCCGGATTGTACGGTAATTAAAAGAACATTGCTTATTTTTTTGAATGTTCGTTATTTGCCTTAAATGAAATGAATTAGTCATCTGAAGTGGTGCATGGCAATGGAATTCATTTATTTAAAAAATTGAAAAATGGTAATATTTGTGAAATTTTACTGAACATTAGTTATTAACATAGAGGAAAGAAAGAAAATGATTATATTACATTGTTTTCTTTAATTTCTTTTAGAGAAAAATTTTGTATTCCGTTTCCTATTGCATAAACATTTAGACTGGATTGTATATTTTCTATCAGCAATATGTACCTAAGAATCTGAATGAAAAGTAAAATGAACATAAATTTACCTGTTTCCCCCAAGAGATGTACATTTTAAAAATTAGAACTATATAGGGGAGACGTATGCTTACTTTAGCTTTCATAACATTATATTAGAGGTAAATGAGTCTATTGGCCATATGTTTCGTAATAATGAAATGTAATTGAGTTGATGACTTTCCTAACTTCTACCACCTGACTTGAAGATTAATCTCATACAACCAACTTCGGTCCCATTAGCACATTGTAGTCATACAATGGGCCTTTAGTGGAATAGGCTCATAATGGAATCGTTACAGGCTACAAAGCTCTTGAAAAGGATCAATCAGCTACAACAGACTGATGGAAGCCAATAACTTAAGAGAATCAAAACTGAACAAAGCTTCTCAATGATCAATGAAAATAGAATGAATGAGATTTCTACTCTTTAAGGTATCCGATTACCCTAAAACTGGGAATTTTGTCAAAAATCGACAATTTTGTTTTATGATTTTATTTTATAGACCATATTATTAGCTTTATAAAAATACTAAGTTTATTTTTTTCCGTTCACTAGAACAAAAACTACAAGTGTTTTAGTAAAAGCAGATGCCATTACTTTAAGCAAAATGTCATACTTTAAAACCCGTTTAGCTCGAAATGTGTTTATTTAAAAATGTTCAAACGAAGCCAGTGATTGCTAAAAAAGTTTTGAAAATAATTAACTGAAATTTTTTGTGTATTTTCTGTATAATAGTAGACGTGTTTTAACCTTCAGATTTATCTCAATCACTGTTTTCTCACAAAATTTACAGTCCCTTATGTTAATATAATCACTGTTTTTTTAAGCAATTTCATACAATAACTAAGATAAAGTGCTGTAGATTTTGTAAAAATGAAAATATCTCTTATCCTGAAGGTCATTTAAAAATGCATAATATAGCAATACATCAGAACTGAAAAATTGAAAATTTGTTCATAAACCTTTGGTACAGAATGGGTCGCGTTTATGTTTTTTTTTTTTTGCAAAGTTTTACCAGCTTTTGCCGACTTTAGTAATAATAATTTTTTATCTGCTTAATTTAAGGATAGATTTCTTAAATTGTATTATAAACAAATCTAAAACAAATCTAAAACAGCAAAAAATCCTTATATCTCTATTTTCTTAAAAATTGTCACAAGTAGTCGGATACCTTAAATCTAATAGAGAAAGATGTTTTGACCTCTTCCCTGTTTTTAATTATTTTCATGATATGGTGCACACAAAAGGGGATGAGTCGTTGGGTTCGGACTCCTCCCGATGGATCTTGATTTTTTTTATTAATTATAATCCTATGTATACCAGTACGTAAAATTTAACTAAGCATTTGTAATAAATAACTTTTTTTATTAATTGATAAAATTATTAACTACATTATTTCGGCATTGTTTTATACTAACTAAAATTAAAAGAATATATCGGCGTATTGAATATGAGACAAAGACTTTCAATTTGGTCCCCACTCTTTGAAAACTGTGTTCACCAGTGTTTCTGCATAAGAAAGCATCAATACATTAACATAAATTCTTGCATTGCTAATGCAAATTATTAAGCTGTGGACTCCATCATCTTAAAATTAATTGAAAATGTGCTTTAAATACGATGCAAAAGGTGAGCACTAGATATTTTATTTAGATGTATACTCTAATAAATATCAGTTAAAGTTGCAATAAACGAACTTTTGAGAACAATAATCAATCCACACACACAAAAGGAAAATTGAATGAATTGATGGTATTAATTTATTTAAGTCGTTTTGACGTTTGTCCACCTAGCCCAAGGACCAGTATCAATCATAAATGCATTAAACATGAACGAGTAATAAAAGCGGCCAATCTCTACTTTAGGTTTCAAATAAATTTTTATTGCTACTTTCATTAAAAGAATCATACATGAAGTGACAAAATAGGTTGATCTTCCCTAAATTTCCATTTTCCTTCTATGCAGGTGTTGGACCATTATTTTGAAGACATTAATTCCATTAATTCAAATTTAATTATCAATTTAATATTTGAAAACTGTATTAATATCATAATAATCCACTACAAGTTTAAAATGTATCGAACTTGAATGGATAGAACAGAGTGACTATTAACGATTGAAATTTAGAACTTAGATATATTATATATAAAGACTGATGAACTAATAGTAGAAATTGAAAAATAATATGTTGAAAAATAAAATTTAATAATGAATTATTTTATGTTATTGATAACCATGTTAAACTTTTAAGAATTTAAAGAAATCTAAAGGAAATTACATTATTTTAATTCAAAATGAACAATTTTGAGCATTGTACATTATTTTGGTGAAGAAATATAAAATATCAAAGTGAGCATACAAATAAATAAACGCTAAATAAATAAACAATTAAATACTATTATCAGAATACTTTAGCTGCTGGCTTAACTGAAGCCAACCATGGTCCTTAAAGCTTGAATTTTGAAGGGTGAGATTGTTCAAACAAAATGTTTTTCAAAGAAATATTATCTTTATACTTGACTTTTTCTCAAAATGTCTGAAACCAATATTTTGGTTGTTGAAAAAGTTAAGAATTCAGTTCTATGGAAAATAATGTTTATCTGTTCAGCGCCAGATGATGTAAACAAATCATATCTTGAAGCCTCCCAGTGCCAAGTCCACCTGTTGCTTCCAGTGCTGGTCCCGTAGGCTTATCTTAGAAACCTCTTTCCAGCCAGGCATCTATCTCCACTTAGTGAACAAGACCAATAATTAGTTGATTTCAATAAAAGTCGTTATGCGACCAGTACTGAAACGCGAAGGGGATATAGACTGTCATTCAGGTGGGGAAACGGCATGAGTACAATAAATGGAGTGGTCTATCGAAAAGTCGATAATTTTATTTGTGACATATGAGAAAAGTTCCAGTCATGAAGTTTTCTTCCCAATATGTTAATGGATTGATTAAGTGAAGGCCATCATAAGTAAATGTCAGTTTATAAAAGCTACTAATAAACAAATTTTTATGATCGTTTATAGCAAGAAAAAGTCATTTAACAACCAATATTTTCATCAATTTAACAATGTAATTTAAGCCCATGCAGAAAGTCAGTTCACCCCTTTAATGTTTGTTTCCTGCACCTGATTTTCACACTTTTCTGGTGAGTAGCACCCAAACTTATTGCAGTGGACTCTGAGGTCTCAGTACAATTTGGCTAAACCCACTACAAAGTCAGCCTATGTGCATCATAATGAACCAGTCAAGCTGATTATGATGAGACCGAGCTGGTCCTCCACTCTAAAATTGAACATGTTAATTTAAGACTTTATTCTCGAGATATTTAATTGAGAATATATCTCTTGCCATGCCTTCTTGGTTAAAAGAGATTCAAAACCACGACCAAGGATTGAGTTCTGCACTATGAAAGTTTTTACCGAGATCAATTTCTTTTCATAATTTATCAATACGCTAAAACAATCTTTTTCATAGCAGAAATTTATTTTTGTAATGAGACAACAATAATATATAAAATTCCTCACACTGTATTCCTTTGACAATTAGTCTGATGTTCAACAAAAATAACGCACCTAATGTTTTCCAAATGTCAAACCAAAGACGGTTATCTATTCAGTAATTATCGCATAATAGCAAACTAAGAATTTGGTGCCTTCTGCAAGACTGGCACGATGGCTGTTTGCCCACTGAGAAGTGTGACTGGACTGGACAACGATAGCCGATCACTATCAGCAAAGCAAATTATTCAGAGGTGGCGTTGATGAAAGAAGATGGTCAAATAAAATGAGATTAGTACCGATGAAACTTGTTATTGTAGAAGTACAGGCATCCACATGTCTAAGAGGAATTAAAATAAGTATAGAGGAACCATGTATATCTGTTTAAATTTAAATCACGTTATGTGTTAAAACCTTGTCAGGTTTGGGCAAACGTGCTAACATATGTGAATCCATTTACTGGGATTTTTGGGAAGGATCAGATAGGAGTCTCTGTCTTTGGCGACAATACTGGTTTGTCTATGTTTATCAAGATTTAATATTAATGCTTTGAATATGTATCTCATCCAAAAGTGCATGGTGAAGAATCTTCATGTGTTTTCAACTATTTATGCAGTTAATTAATTTACTATATTCAATTTAGCAAAACATGTGTTGCAATGAAACTGTAAACGAGAAATATTCAATTTTGAACAGTAATAAGATTTATTCTAATCAGGAAATGGTTCATTAGAGAAAAATAAAAGAAAAATTGTAGAATAAGCTCTGGTGAATTAGTTTGATGGTTTACTTTCCTTTAAAGTTGTTTATTTTGAGGCCCCAAAGTCTCTTGGTTTTAATATAAAAGTAAATATACCTTTTAATAGCTCAATATAAACGGTAATTGAATCTCTTTCATTAAACTCACATTTTCACTAATAACTCTTTCCAGTTTTCCTAGTTAATTAACTAATCTGTGGCAAAAGACTACATTAGATGTAATTTTTATAAACTTAAAAGAAAAATAATAATAAAGAATATTCTAAAGAATTAACTAGTTTGTTTTTCATAAAGCAAATAACCCATTGTCCGTATTTTAAAATAATGATACCATAAATTGGACAAACCGTGATTATGTTTGGAAACATTTAATCAAACATCTTCTAAATAAACTTAATACTTAAAGATTTAAGTATGGCCTATTCCAAAGGAGCTCTTTATCCTTAGAAATTTTCCTTATCCGTCTTTCAAATCTAACTTAATTTAATTTTCATTTTCACAGAAATCAGTGGAAAAGAAAAATGACTGGCTTTTCACCAGTAAAATTATTAACAGAAATAATTACTACTTGAATTTAAGATAAAACATTTCAAAATAGAAAACCATTTATTAGAAAAGACTGATCTGAAATTATTATAACATGATCATTGCTCATTTATTGAGACATAACGTAATGATTTTCAAACATAAATGCATCATATGTTTCAGCAGATCTCGACGCAAATTTATGCTGCCAGCATTTCAGGTCTATTAATAAAAGCTGTCTGAATCTAATGACAAAGATCCTCTGGGAATGGCTGATACAAAGCTGAGGTACCAGAGATTCTACGCTGAGGAGGGAAGATTTGATGTTAGTTCACCTCCTATGTGTAGTCCTAATACCTTGGCGATGTTTGTTTGGAAGACCTCTATGACGGAATTTGGAATGGAAACGCGGCGAAACAGCAACCAGTGCAAGCAAAACACCTTCAAGATTGATAAGTTAAGTTCATTTTTACTCAGCCTAAAAGACACTATGAGAAAATTATCTGACTGATCAACATTCTTTAACTGATTCTAATCAGTAATAGCTTACATCAATTAAGCATAAAATAAATAAGAAAATCCTAAATCATACAATCGAGTGCAGTGTTTCACTGTAATGATGATCTCCATAAAAGATGAATATTCTTTATTATCCCCGTCAAACGAAGCAGCAGAGTTCAGAGCAAACAAAATTTTTATTCTTAGATATCATTCTCCATAAAATTAACTCTAGACCGTAGGTTCAAACTGCTTTCACGTTTCATTAATCAAACCAAAACCAGAACCCAACTTTTACCATTTTTCATGACTCAGTTACCTGTGTTAGTTCAGAGGTAATTTCTTTTCGTCATGAAATACCTTCAATGAATATCCTTGATATAATTACAATGACACTACAATCAGAATCTAACTAATCATCTGTTAATTTCCATTAAAGAATCCAACTATGTCTTGAACTGATTTCAAAGTACAAAATGAATATTTTTAAAATATTGAATTAATTAGAATAATGCAGAAGTTATTTTAAGAAAATATTGTAATAAAAATTATTTAATGCAATATTTTGACAAAACAATTGAATTTTTCAAAACATTCTTTTATTGAAACCGCTTTATAATACATGAATGAGGGCAGGCTGGCATTTCTGTATTGTCTGAAACTACGATTTTGAAAATTCTAATATTTTCTAGAGTTACCAATTTTTAAATAATTACTGTAATTGGTTAAAATTCTCTCCTGATGTATTAAAATATGGATTGATCCTAATTTTAAGAATTGAGAGATTAAAAATCCTAGTTCAGGTTCCAGGCTGTTGTCCGAATTATATAGTGTATTATTATTACAGGCTATTTCAAAAGAAGTATATATTAGGAAAATAATTTATGCTAATTTTTGCCAAAATATTGATTTAAAACATTTTAATTGCATACATTTTAAAATAGTGGGACCTAAATATTAAAGAAAATTTCTGTTTAAAGCATGTGAAAATCATGGTTCCAGAACGTAATAATTGAATGACTTACAAATTCTGTACAACGAGCTGTGAGCAGCACATGTATTGATCATAGAAAAATGCTTGAGATCTTCATTGAGTTTGGAAGAAAAATCACCACATGGTGATCCACTTTCTTGAAGAGAAGAATATGTTTAAAATAAGTAAAAGAAGAATCATAGAAAGAAATAAGACGTAATGAAATCCTGCCCTCAAAGAAATTTTTAATTACTCTTTTCTGATCGTACGAAACAAACTCTTCCCAAACTTTCGAAAATACATTCTTCCCTAACTTGATGAAATAAAAATATATATATAAAAAATATTTTACAGTTTATCATGTTTCTTTTTGTGTGTGTGGCATTACATCTGAATTAGTTGGCCTTCATTCGTACTTTCTCCTTCCTATATTTTTAGTATTTGTATGATAACTTAGGGGTATAGGGTGTTCATTGTTTTAATGAGATGAAAGATGGAAAAGATGGCGAGAGATAAACATATACACATGCATTTGAGCTCATATATATAGTACATAACCTTTTTATTTACAAACATTTTTATTCCTAATCTGATCTCCTAATTCCATACAGATATATTGAAAAAGTTCATTTGATTATATAATTATTTTTTAAAATTCTATAAAAAGCTTTATTAAAATTATGATTATGAAGTATAAAATAGAAATTGTTTTGTTGATTATTCGAACTATATAATCTTATTAAAATTCATTCTAAATCTAAACGACCTACATGCTGATTACAGTGAAAAGAATGATTTTTAATAGTAGCCACAATAAATGAGTGCTGAAATAAAAATTTATAAACCTGCTGTGATGTTTGAGAAAAATAATGGTCGCGTGATATTTATTAATTTTAACGATTGGTTTATTTTACACGTGGCAGCTTTTATTCTTCTGTATACTAGAGTTTTAAAAGGTTATTAGTTCATTAGAACAAATCTGTTGTTTGTGAGGGTTATTTACATCTGTCCTGTCTGAAGGTTTCCAACGTAATTCTCTCGCCCTCTAGGGTCCGGGAGATGGTAGCGGTTTGCTCCTTAATCACGAGCTAAATCCAGCCTGCAGGTGGAGTGGGGCTTTCTTGAAGTCAGAGGTTGCTGAGGATAAACAATATTTGTGGTGCATCGTAGCAGAGAGACGCAGTTATCCTTTATCTACAAAAATAGCCGACTTTACTGTGTGAATTTCTCAGCATTATCGACTTTATTATCAAAACTGCTATAATCTGATCAACTGTCTTATTTACTGAGGACGATTACTTTGGAATACCCAAATTATTTTGAAATGCATGCTAAATCAAAAGTCACAGAAAAATCGTTTATCCTTGTACCAAAGAGCCTAAAATCGGTGCAAAATATTGGGTATATTAACTATATATTTTTTGGGGTTGAGGATGGTTTTTTATAACACACGTCATTTTATCTAGCCATCAAGACCATACCTTGAATATCTTTAGCCAAATTGAGCTTTAAGTTAAGAATGCTTAATTATTTCTCCCATTGCGTGTTGGGATGGTCGCGATAAATAATTAAATCCGGAAAAGTCACATACAATAAAATTATACCTATTTACTCGAATTTAAGTCAGCTATTTTCCTGAATACAAGTGCTGCTAAAATCGGGTGCGCATGAATCAAAGGGAAAACCTGCTGGCGAAGGTAATTAGACAATTACAGGTTCAATGTAGACAGTACTCAGACAATGTATAATACTGGTAACTTAACTAATTTGTTGACAACTGAGATTCGGCTTAAATTCGAGTAAATAAGGTAACTAATGTAATTAAATCATTCCTTTTAAATTATTTTATAATGTTAAATAGTATTGTTCCTTCTTTTATCATATACGAATACAGAAAAAGTGCTTGCATATGTATTTATATTTTGATGTTTGCTTAACTTTTCTTTATTTTTCTTTAAAAAAATAAAATATATCCAAAGCAGGCACAACCTAAAAAATTAAGCATTATTAAAAGGGAATCTTGGTTATGGTTTAATGTATTTCTTGTCAAAGGAAAGAAAAATCAAGCTGTCAAAAAAGAACGTCAAATATGAAATAAATGTATATTGAAGAAATATTCCTTTCTCAAAGGATCCACATCAGACAAATATGCAAACATATGCTTAATTACTACCTACAATTACAATCATTTTCGAGAGAATTTAAAATGGGTTTTTCAATGATTCACAAGGTTTCCTTTCAAAGCAACAAATTAAAACTCTTTTTATTAAGATTTTAACGATCGAAAAACTTAAGAAATTGCTACCAAGGAATAGCTTCATAAAATTCTTCAGACTACAATGGTTTTTTCCTTGTAAAAATGTCTCCCTATTAAATTAAAATATAACCCATAAAGAATAAATGAATATCCATTACAATCTGTATAGTTAATGAATGTTAGTGTGAAATTTAAATAAATTATTATGCTTTTTTCCTGATTCTTGTTCATTTTCCTTAAAACATTTCAATACACTAATATAATTTTCGAATAAAAATATATTATATGTACTAAAATTACATTACATTTTCTAAAGATTGTTAAGACAATAAATTTCGAAGATTACAAAAGTATATTAATATTGTTATTTGTGTGTATATATATATAGTAAGAGACATATATGATATAGATATAGTCAATTTTATGGCTGGGTAGAGATGAATTATGATCAAAATTGGAAATAATTGAAATTGTGATAACCAGGCAATAGAGTTTAAAAGAGGAAAATAAAATAATATAGTTACATTTTAAAATAAAATAATGAGAGTTAATATAAAAGCAAAATAATAGAGTTAAATATAAAATAAAAATAATAGAGTTAAATATTAAAACAGATAAAGAATGGATACTACAGTATTATAAAATATTGACTAGGAAACAGCTTATACATAAAATAATCTGAGAGAAAGTGGGTTGAAATGTTTTGTGGCCCTGCAACCATCCCTTCTCTGTTAATAATACTGAGCAAAACCTATTGAAAATAATGAAAAGAAAATCTAAATCCATTATGAAAATGATAATTCATCAAAATTGCATTTAAAATGCAGGAGCCCACATCTAAATTGAATACAATAAACAAGCATGCCAGATTCTAACCCAAATGCAAATTCAAGCATAGAATGGCTAAAATAGTAGTAATTTAGCAAAAGTATGAAAGAATAGAAATAATAAATTAAGAAATGTAGACATATTAAATATCTTAGGACATTAAGGTTATAAAATGATTTAAAAATAAATTTAATCTAATCTAAAAACGAAGAGAATGGGCAATTTTATCTTAAAACTAGAATTTATGGACTGGTAACCTGTCTAGAAAATAATAACTTATAATAACCTAGTAATAAAACTGTGGAAATTTAGCTCATTTAGAATCTCCTTTATCTAACCATCTATTAATGAAATAATTTGGGTATTTTTAAAACAAACAGCATTAGTAAAATGTTTAGTATTTTATTTTTCCTGATTTATTTGAAACCAGAAATATATCGCGTTGTATGTAATTAATAACACATTGCTGAATATAGAAACAGGCATTATTCTCCCCAATTTTAAGATATTGAACTTTAAATTTTCCTCAAGCCTGTCAATAACATTTGCAACTTTTCTGGTCTTTAATTTAATTTCCATATCAAGAAAATCTACTCTAGTTTTACACTTTCCATTAAACTAAGATATACATGTTACAAAATACAAAAATATTATAAACCTAAGCATAACTTAGTAATCATATAGTATAGTCTAGTCACAGTAGTACTACAGCAACATCATCATTATATATGTATCTTGTGTTAACTGTTTCCAAATTGGTACCCAACTGAACTTTTACTGATATTTTTAGCTCTGAATGAAAAATAAAGCTTCTAGCTAGAGTTACTTCAATCTTTTGTAAATTAGGATATCGAGACGAATCCAAAATCTCACTACAAAATGGATTAATGGATCATCATAGTTATACATCTAGATTATTTTAAATTTATTCTGTTTTTACAACCTGAAATAGGTACATATGGCAAGTATATATCTGGCTGCGCCCTTTTAACATTCAAACACCTTTGCATTATTTTAAAATGCTTGTTCTAAAACTGTACAAAATTTATAAGCATTTAGGCAATATATGTTAAACTTAGCAAATAACTAATCTGCTGAGAGTTACTGATAACATTTCCATTTGCAAAACAAAAATCTAATTATTTTTGTTTGGATTTTATTACCTTACACTCTCTTCTTAATTTTAAAATATATGTATATATTCAATTGTAGAATGTTTGAATAACCAATTTACATCTGAGAAACTTAAATAATAGACTACATTTTTCTCTGACAACCCTAAATACACATTAAGTACAATTTCTAAATGTGTACAAAATGTTGAAAATATTATAATTAGCTAAAATACCTGCTCTTCCATAAGTGAATGAAAAATAAACAATATGATTGTGTGATGAAAAGAAGTTTCACGAGTTAATTTTATGAATTGCAAATTAAACAAAAAGCTTTTGTATATTCTGAAACAAACTATATTTAAATCTAAGAACAGGGGCTGTCTGGTGTTACAAAATGATTTTTCTGAAGTTATAATAATCTGTAACTCTCTTGTGAGTCGATTTTGAAAACACCTTCCTGCTTAATCTTGCTCAGCAAAGTTACAAATTGTATAATGGTCACAAAGAAAATAATTACATCTGATATGTAATACGTTATATTATTTTCTGCTGTATTTCATCGAGGTTAAAATTATAATCGCAGGCAACGCTGTTCCTGAAACTATAATACTATTCTCTCAATAGCGAAATATAGGTCATAGAACCAAGCAGGCATCATTCTACACCATTGCTATAACTCAAGGATGGAACCTTCTCCAAAATACATATACATACCTAACTTCCAAAGTGATCAGATTGAACAGCATTGAAGGTGAAGGATTTACAGGTACAAAATATTTATATGGTTAGCAGAGATAAGATATATCGTAGATTGAATATATGTAAATTTATTATAATAATGACTGGTGACGTAATTTTATTCTATTCAAGGCTCTTATTTATTAAACTTGGATACCTTAAAATGTAGCTTGGCATTAGATAGTCCTTTGATCAACTATTTAGCAGTTAATACAATTACTGGGAAAAAGAAGAAAAGGTCCTTAGACTGATGATGGAAATGAAAAAGATTTTGTGGGAATCAAAAATCAGGAGGCTATTACTTTAAGGCATGTCTCTATTCTTCTACAACGAAGGTCTTGTTTGAGCTAAAAATAAATAATAAAATATTTATTTTTAAAACAGAATAAAAATATGTGTTGTAGGGGCTAGATCTTACTGTTCTTCTAACTCTAAAATCCCGCTGATAGATCGGCAAACTTGTATTGAATGTTTGTGTTTAATCCATAAAAGATCAGTGAAAATAGAGTTTGAATGCAATCAACTATGCTTAAAGAAAAGAACCCAAAATTAAAGAAATACAAGAACTCAAGATTTTGTACTCATTATTTGGCTCCCAAAATATGCTCTGCCTTATAATTACAATATATTTTACATAGTATTGTGGGGAGTTTAAGAAAACAAGCTCCCCATCTCAGGTATCTTCTTAATTTCTTACACGTGGTACAATATTACAAAGCGAATTTTCCATGACATAATAATTCCTAACTTTGAAGGATAAGGAATTTGGCAACAAAATTTTGTGCTCTATTTGCTTTCAAACATTTGAAAGAGAGCATCAAGCCTATTTCATCGGCGCAAATGAACCAATAATTGCACAAGACGAAATAGAATCCGCTTTGAACCCAAGTTCAAACTTAATTTTCTTGATCTTAAATTCTGCTGTTAATCCATTGGGATATTGTAAACCTGACAATAATATTTATGATTTATGGAGAATGACTATAATACTGGTGTCAAAAGCTCTATCGTAGGGCGTCTACTGCCACGGTGAATCAGAGGAAATATCTCTTTTGGAGGCTGGCAGCGCCATATGAAAACACCACCTGAACTACTCTGATACAGTCGGCGTTAATCAGTTCATTCGATCGGGGCCAATCTTTATCCGGCCTGATTTGAATGTCACTTTGGAGCCGCATGCAAACAATCAATTTTACGTTTTCCTCGAGAAATTTGAGCTGCCTGAGTTCTGAAAATAAGCATACAGAAACGATGACGAAAAAGTTGTGTACGAGGCCGCAAGCGTTTTCGTATGCCGCACAAAATGATTGGAAATGACTGACGGACTTATGTCCTCTTTTTCAAACACAAATGAAAAGTGATGTTCGAGAAATCATATATGGTGAAAAGCGATATCGAACATGCTACTGCTCTAAATCTAAATTATAGTAGCATCTACAGCATTCTTCGTGATGATTGAAAATGAATAACATTGTTTACTGTAATGTATCAAAAACGTCATCACCTGAGCAAAAGAAATTGAGTACTGCCATGGATTTGACATATGGCTAGAAGGGACAGCCTTTGAAGAAAATCAAGACGGGTGATGATAGGTGTTTTCCTGACAACCTCTGACAAACATCTGGTTTGCTTATATGAACGTGCTACCACATTCATTAGTGTTTCAGTAAGGTAAAGACTGCCAATCAGAACAATTTATTCATTATTTTATCAACAATCTTAGCAACTCCAGGTAGAAAATGTTATACCTATTAGGTATAGGAGCAAAAGCATGGTAGAAGAGATATTTAATATTTAATTATAATTCAAATGGCTTACTCTTAGAACGATTTGGTAATATACGGTCTGAATTATTTTAATTCCGTTCTCAGCTATCTGACTTCTAGTCTATATTAAACTGATCCAAATAATTGACTAAATCGTCAATTAGCAATATGTAACTATTACAATAATTAATCGTGGATTAACTCTTGACTAGCTTACAGCTACTTTCCGTTAATCACTAACTGCTAACTCCTAACTCCTAACCACAAACTCAGTACCTAAAGTTAATGCTTAAATATCATCCTTCATTTGCATAAACTGTGCTCCTCTTCGGGAGAAGTTTTAATAATATTTGGTGAATAGTTTTCCCAAGAGGAGGGAGTAGAGAATATTGACTGCACTGATTAGCAACACGAGGGCTTTGCATGGTCCATGTAATTTCAGAACCACACAAGGACACAGACACCTGAGCTGGCACCCCTCTACACCTACTACACCACACCAAAGGGAGGATGTAAGCTCGATAGATTTGCAGAACGGCACGCTCTTAACGCCCATCTCAGAGAACATGGTCTTAGTGGTACTAGGATCGAACGCCATGACCTGCCAGCCAAGATCCGATGTTTTAGACCACTACCGCGGCCGATAGTTTTCCCAAAGAGGATAAGCAGATAGATAGACCAGGGTCGCCAAAGGGAATCTGCGCATAGACTTTGGTGTCTATTTAAATAACAGCATGCAGTATGGTCTATCTGACCCAAGGGGTCGAATGGGGGTCTATTGGGGCTCGAAGGAAAAAACAGTTCTTAATACGCAAATCACACATATCTAACTGCGTACGTAAAAATTTAAAATATTTTTATAATTGACTTAATATTATATTCTTTATAGAAAATAAAATAATAAATCAGAAAACAATTAAAAACTTATTAAAAATTTGACAATACATAAATTTTGGACTAATATAAATATAAAGCAAAAATATGTGTAACTTTACGAAATGGCTCAGCCATTTATGCTGGCGTTTCCAAGTTCGAATATAGTTGAAGCCGGTTTCAGTCACGTTAATTCAATTTTAACTAAAAACAGAAATAAATTAAATGTAGAGCTTCGAGGGGATTTACGGTTAAAATTGACTAATTTCGAACCCAATATAGCGAACCTTGCCAAGAAACACCAGGCACACTCATCTCATTAAGAAGTAAAAAATGTGTAGCTACTTTACTTACTGTTTCTGATTTATTAAAAATTTAGACTAATTTATAGTTTTATTTTAATTACCTGAAAATTACAATTGTGGGGGTCTATGGAGATTTCGAAAAATTATATAGGGGGCGATGATCAAAAAAGTTTGGCGACCCCTGGGATAGACCGTGGATAGACCCGTTACAAAGTGCAAAAATATCACCAAGGACGGAGGAAGTGCGAGTTGACGAAAAATGAGACGAAGCAACTGAAGAACCTCTCAAAAAATGAATTCCATGAGTGTTTCGAACAATTATGCGAACGCTGGAACAATTGCGGGGATACAGGTGGACAGCAGTTTGAAGTCTAATGAGATTAAATTATATTTCTGTTTTTTAATAATTTGTAATTGATTTATTCCGGGATCTTTTGACCCAACCATGCATCAGTGAAGTAGTAACAACCGAATAACATTGCCAAAATAAATTACATACTGCCCAATATTTATCACAGTATTAAGAAAAGTTAATTTATTAAAAACAAAGTCATATAAGAATAAAAACTCTGATCAAATGCCATCAGCATGCACTTAAGAAACATATGAAACAAAACTTAGGGGAATTATTTACTGCCCAATATTTGCAATCTGCCACGCAATTCAGACGACTCAATATTGAGTCGTCACTTATAGGCAGGAAGCCTGTGCTCACGAAGTAATACCTATTTACCATCCCACTGTTCTCCTAAATGTCTTTTTTAAAAGGGATGGAGGAGAGGGTGAAAAGGGGGGTTTTCCTATATTACATAAGGATCTTTTGTCGGGGGTGGTGCATGCCGTCCTACTAACAAGCTCAGTCTGACAAAACTGATATCGATTGTGTTAACCCAAGCGAGTTATGAGAGGGGGTTGTATACCCGAGCAAAATATGTCGATTCAGCTCTCTCTCCTTTTATTCCTTTTAAGGACGTAACCTGAGTCCCGATTTTCGGGGGGTTTCTTTTTATCGACTTCCCTGGCTTTGTGATTTGGGCCGTTTCAGGGGTATTAGGAGTTAAAAAATAAATGTTGTTATATGTATTTGCTGAGGAAAGTTTAAAAAGTAAAGATTTTGTTATGAGTTGGATAATTTTTTTTTTTTGTGTGTGACATAAATTCGAAAAAACTTACAAATGATGTTTCGTAATAAAGTTCTATTGCCTTACACTTTTTTCTTAAGGGCATGAAGAAATTTAAAAAAAAATCCTTGTTAAGTTTTTGATTAAATTGATACAAATTCATAATGCTATTTAGTTGTTAACCTGTCCATTCATGCGTTATTTTAGTTTATGTTTTAACAGAGCCTTGAAATAGTAATCGAAAACCATTAATATTTTTCATACAGCTCTATGAGGCTTTAAATTTTAATTTTGCAACAGAATTTTTTCCAGTGAATTTTAAAATACATTCTGCACAACCTAACACATGCTATATTATCGAATATTATATGAGTTATATATATATGTATATATATATATATAATATATATATATATATATTATATATATAATCAAAATTTCTCTACGAGAGATGAATAAATATGATCAAACTGAAAAAAATTGAAATTGTTAGATAACCAGGCTATAGATTTTAAATGGAAATATGAAAAATTAAAATAACAGAGTTAAATATAAAAAAATATATAAAAGCATGGGTGCTACAGTACTATAAACATTGCTGACTTAGGACAGCTTAAATATAAAATAATTTACATAAAAGTGGGGTTGAACATGTTTTGTGGGCAGCCAACCTTCCCCCTTTCTGTTAATAATACTGAGCAAAAACATATATATATATATTATATATATATATATAATATAACTTAACTCAGTTGTGTGACAGTCTATGAAGGCCAAGGCTTACTGTGCCCATCTCAGTATACGTGACCTTGGGCCCTCAGGTGGATGAGCAGATATTCCGGTCAGATGGTCAGTCTGACGCGAACCCCCCAGTGTTAAGTTCCCAAGTAAGCTTGATACTCATTTATCGACCCAATGACGAGATGAAAGGCTGAGTCGACCTTGCCCAACCCGGTGTTTGAACTTGGGACGTGTATTGGGGAAGCGTGATGTTTTACCACTCAGTCACTAGGCTTAGCATATATATATAATTTTAAATTACCTTATTTTCATAATCTTGTAACACACGAGATCTAATCTCGGACCCGACTAGAGGTGTGGGAGGAAGTTAAGTACGACTCGACATAATGCTTTTTTAACTATTTATTCAGCAAACTTATTATCAACACACACAATTTAAGTCATCAAATAGGATGAGAAGTTCTAATAAAGAGCAGAGGGGATTTTACTACGAGGGGTTCGAATTCTGAGAAGACTTCTATTAAATTGATCTTCCTTTTATGAATCAATCCATTACTTTAATATTTGATTTACAATTTAGCTATGTGGCCAATCGTCACTTAAATATCTTCAATTATTAAATGCCCGAAACGCGCTATCAATGTTTACAAACACCTGATTGGTAGATATCTTTCCTTTGCACCAGCTTCTCAACATATCAATCTCCAGATAATTCCGACTATTCATATATTCTCCTCTATCTAAATGACTAGCTGTAAACCCTATAATATATATAACAGACCTAATCTGCATATCACGGTTTCTTCTTCCCAAAGGGTTGGTTGTGAATGATAACCCGAAGATTTCCCAAGAGGATCAGTGGAAGGATGCGTATAGATCCGTCACAAATTCTAATTTTTGGTTTATATTACAGTTTCTGTTTTTGTATGCTTCAGCTTTAGTATTATAATATCGTGTATTTACAGACTCGTGCATTTTGAAATCTAGAAAAATATACAACAAATTCACTCGGGAACATGCATAAAAATTAAATGGCATTTTATTAACGGCCTACTGCAAGGCTTTATAATGATATTACTTAATAACTAATTATAAATTATTACTAGTTTCGTTAGCATACAAAAAAAAACTCAGACCTAGTGTTTTATCTGTGTTGGCGGGCAATTTTTCTCTTGATGTTCATTTAAAGATATAAAACCAATATCAAAGTAATATAAATAAATGCACAGTGGGCGTTATAATTGATATTCGTATAATAAAACTTCATATAGCAATCAATGCTTGTTGTTACATTTGAAAATTTCAGTGGATATATGCCAGATTTTCGGGAAATACTATGTTGTAAAATGTATACGTTTAACTTTTTCCGATATAAATACTCGATATTCTTATCCGGATTTTTGTAAATTTATTTTTTACGTAACCTATACCTACATTCCTATAAACAAAAAACACTTCCGTTGAAATTCAAATTAAAAAACAAACATGCATTTAAGGGTTAAATATTGTGTTGTACTTGTTTTGTACTTTTTCAAATTCGTGCACTTTATCACGTATTAAGTACTCTCCTTCGTATAATATTCTTTATTAAATTTATATTTGTGTGCCTTTGGTGATGAAAATTCATCTATTATTCACTGTATAATATTAATAATTTTAGTATTTTTTAAAATTTATATATTTTTATATTATTTATTAAGAGTTTGAAAAATATCTTCTGTAATAAAGTGTTATTTTTAGGGCATATAAAAATTTTATGAGCCGTCATTTACAATCACTTATTTCCTTCATAAAAAAATTGAGACATCTAAAAACATCTTCTGACAGTACACGGTTGCAGTTTTGATCCAAATTTCAAAATAGGAATAAAACTGTTTGACAACCTTTCAAATTCAAAGGATTTATCCATGAAGATTGGTTTTTGCAAAGATACTTTTCTGAAATCCTTTTGGCAACAGGATTGCCAAATTTCTAACCTCAGAACTCAAATTCAAAAAAAAAAAAAAAAAAAAAAACGGTTGAAAAAGTTTAAACTTATGTAGGAGAAAACTGAAAATATATAAAAATAGTTGCAGAGAGAGAGAGAGAAAGATGTCGAAAAAAAACGAAATCCGGTGGAAATTTGCTATTGGCTAGAAAACGTTTTCAATTTGTTTCCATTTGGTCTATGGAAAACAACTTACTCTCTCTTTTTTGTAAGGCAATATTTACTTAATTCTCTGTTTATTTTTCAAAAGAATTTCTTAAAACGCAAATATTAACTGGGAACAGTTCACCATATTTAGGATAGTATATTTTGAGATACATTTCTCTCAATTCCAATGTTAAAATACTTCATTTGTTTGATTTGATCTAATACGGTTCAATTAACATGATAAAAAGATTTCAACCTTTGAAAGCTATAAAATAGAGCCTTATCAAAAAGTCCACTTTAAGAAAATATTCTTTATTTTTTAAAATAATGTTTGTAAATGCTCCATTTAATTTAATTACTTCACATATATTAGTATAGTTTTATTTTGTTCTATCATTTAAAATTTTTTCAGTGATTCCGCATACATTTCTCAAGGTTAATTGTAGAAACATTGAGAAAAATTGAAGAAAACTTGTTCACATTTTCGGTTTTATATATAACATTGTTCTTAAATATACTGATTTCGGAAGAAGGATTAATCTTGCTAGAAGGATGTTTTAACAGCACGTTTCATTCTATAATGAGAATATTAACAACAATCATTTTAGTTGAAACTTATTTAATTTAAAATTGTAACAGTTCCCATAACTTTGACTGAACTGCTAGCGCCACCTGCGGCGCCGCGTGAACTTTATAACTTTATTAGTTAGTACTATGTAGTTCGTAGCCAATACAACATGTAGTAGTTCTTCCTCTTTTTCATGTGTGCTCGTCTGTCAATTAAGTGTTAAGTGTATTTTGTGTACTTTCCTGTGATGTCTTCTCAGCTGTGTGAACCCTAAAAATAAAGGTTTTCTAATAAACCTAAACGAGATGTGACATTATTATTGCAAAACCACCCCATGCATAATCATTTAGCGATGGGGAAGCGTCACAAATCTGGCGCCCAGTGAGGCCCAGCTGAGCAAAAGGATATCATATTTGGATAAGTACTATTTTCACTTTTGATTTCTAAGATCACCTTGATCCTATTGAATTAAATTCATAAAAAAAAAAAAAAATTAACGATTCCTTGAATCGTTATTGTCTTAAAGACAATATTGTTTTGAAACCATTCATATATGATTCATCTCGAATCAAAAGTAGATTTGTTAAAAGTAAACAATTCTGTATCTTCTAAATAGAATTTTACTTCAATGATTCATCTCGAATCGAAAGTTGTCTTTATTTTGAATGTTAAAGAGTTCTACATAGAATTGTGCTTCAATGATTCATCTCGAATCGAAAGTAATTAACATTTTCAAAGTAAATGTTCTTTATTTGTTAACATAATTGTAATTTTAACGATTCATCTCGAATCAAAAGGAAATTTCATCTTGAAGTTTAATTATTCTTAAATTTTAAACTGTCAAGGTGACAAAATATATTTGTTTTGAAAAATTGTTCTTTTATTTTAATTAGAACTATACTTAAATAATAGAAAAAACTTTTCTTATCTACATATATTCACATATTTGTATGTTTTATGTGTCGCAAGCAGTCCATTGCTTAATTATTATTTCTAAAAAGAAATTACTTTGAAACATTATATTTGAATGCATTTTCATATCTGAATTTACCTAAAGCGTACGTCATTATTGCATAATTGTGTTTAAACAAAATTATTGAAAAGTTTTATTAATTGCTTGTGTATAAGTATACCTAAGCAGATTAGTGCTCAGAGGTCTGGTTTTCCATTGTGAAAACATTTTATTAATATTTTGTGAAATATTATTCCGTTATCACAAAAGAGCTCTTAATAATCTTTTCTAACTAAAACGAATTTCAACTGAATACTCTAAATTGGAATTCTTAAAATTCATTTTGTCAAGAATAATTCTTTTGCAAGTGTAATCGTATTTCTTATGTTATTTTATTTGCATGCATATGTAATCTCATTTAAACTGAAACATTTCGTAAGCTTTTTTTTGTTTTGCTCGAGTAAGCTAATTTTATTCTCCGCGCACTAATTTATGATCACTCAATTGCGCTGAATTAGTCATAACATCCGCTGTGCTGATACTAAGAAAAGGAGATTGAAAACCATCTTTTTGTTACTTTTATTATGGTTTGATGAGTAATGTATTTTTTCCCCAGCTGGAATATAAATCCGACCGAAAAGTGTTTTCATTATATATTCTTTTTTTTCTCTGAGATATACTGTGAAATGTTGTAATCATTTGAGAATTATCTGGTTCTTATAAATTCAATATATTTCTTCAGGGAAACCTGTGTGTACAAGTTTATTATGCATTTTATGTTCTAACTTGATTTTATAACTCTTATTTTCTTTTGATATTTTCTTAAATGAAAGTTTTCAGTGTTTTGATTTCAGCTTCAGTGTGTTAGGAAAATACTATTTTTTTTTTCTCAAAAAGAAAACCATTTCATTAACTTTTTTTTCCGAACTGAACTTTATCACAGAAAGTATGGCATTTCTCACGAAAGGAAAAAAAGAGGATTTGAGAAAGTTGGCTTGGGAAATGGGACTCTCTGTGGGTGAAGATTTACGAATTTTAGACATAAAACATTTGATTGTAAATTCTGAAAAATACGAAGAAGCTTCTATAAAAAATTTATTTACGAATATAATTGAGGAACGGCTCGAAAAAATTAAAAACGACGAACAAGCAGCAGAACAAGAAAGAAAGAAAGCCGAACAGGCGGAAGAAGAAGAAAGAAAGAAAGCCGAACAGGCAGCTGACTTGGAAAGAAGAAAGGCTGAAATGGATTTTGAGTTGCAGAAATTGAAACTGCAACTTGAAGCCAAAATGAGTGGAGTTCCGCAAAGTAACGACACTGATATCTCGGAGCAGCCTAAATTAGAATTGAAGAATCTGATTCCCAGATTTAACTCGAAAGAAGACGACATGGCTATATTTCTCAACTATTTGAGAGACAATTAAAATTTTTAAAAGTACCTGATAACCAATGGGTTGCATATTTAATTGGAGCCTTGCCAAGTGACTTAGCCACACTCATCGCTAGGGAATCCGAAGAAGAAGCGCAAGACTATACGCATGTCAAAGAAATGCTTTTGAAGAGATTCAAACTCTCCGCGGAAAAATTTAGACAACTTTTCCGGCAACACAAGAAAGTTCAAGAGAACACATGGAGAGATTACTTTTTTGAAATAAAAAGTTATTTCGAAGGATGGTTGAACGAATTGAAAATTGTCAACTTTCAACAGTTAAAAGACCTAATCATATCTGACCAAATTAAAAGACATGTACCTCCTGAAACAAGAGAACACTTCATGCATGAATGGTCAGAATGGGTGTCACCTTCAGACTTAGCTGACAGATTGGATGCTTATTTCCTCATTCGAAATACTACTTCAGTAAAAAAGACTGTCAACTCAAAAGAAAATTCTTCTAAACCTTACGCTCCAAAAAGAAATTCATATGATAGTAGATTTGATAAAACCAACCAAGCCGGTCCTACTTCATCTTTCAATAGAGGTGATAAACTGAAAACTGATGACAGATCAGATAGGCCATCTGTATCTTGTTATGGTTGTGGTAAGCCAGGGGTTACAAAACCCAGATGTCCAAATTGCAAACCAGCAGTGAATAAGGACTCAGCAACTTTTAGCAACATCAGTTTGCATTCATGCTCTTTAACTCCAAATCAAAGTGCGGTGCTGAAGTTAGCTGTAAATGGCATATGGGGCACTGCATGCGCCGATAGTGGAGCCAGTCATTCAATTGCTGGCGAAACCTTGTATCTCCTTTTACAAAAAGAAGGAGCCAATTTCCAAAAGACTCAAATCACTATGTCCCTCGCTGACGGCCATAAGTCCGAGGTGGAAGTCTACACAACCAGTGTAGTTATCAGACTTGAAGAACGTGTAATCCGTACACAATTAATAATTTTGCCTTATGCTAAAGGAAACAGAACACTTTTGGGAATGGACTTTTTACAGAAAGCTGGCATTGTTTTAAACCTGAAACATCGCAACTGGTTCTTTAGTGACTCACCTCATCGAACCTACGATTTCGTTAAAGAAGCAATTATTCAAGAAGTCCAAAGCAGACCTAACCTTGAGGAAAATACATGCTTACTGCGTGATGATGAAGGTAAATGTCTAACGCTTGACCAGAAAAATGAACTGGGAACATTGCTAAAAAAGTACGAAACTGTGTTTGAACCAGGGGGAGAGCCCACTCCTTTTATGGAACACCGTATCAACACCGGAAATAGCCCTCCTGTTTCGGTGCCTCCGTATAGATTACCTCCAGCAAAGAAAGAAGTTCTTAAGCAGGAACTTGATAAACTTTTGGAACAGAACATCATAGAAGAGTGTGAATCTCCGTATGCAGCCCTGTAGTGCTCGTTCCAAAACCGAACGGGAAAATTCGGCTTTGTATCGATTATAGAGGCCTCAATGCTACGACAGTGGCCGACTCTTATCCGTTACCTAGAATGGATGACCTGCTTCACGAAGCGAAGCACACACCTTTTATGACAACTATAGATTTACAATCAGGTTACCACCAGGTGAATGTTTGTGTTTCTGACAGGGACAAAACAGCATTTGTTTGTCCATTTGGAACTTTTCGCTACCTTCGAATGCCTTTTGGTTTGAAAACGGCCCCAGCCACATTTCAGAGACTTATTGACAAATTTCGCAGTGGCCTAAGTGACATTCTTATACTTTCTTATCTTGATGACATCATAATCCTGTCCGAAACCTTCGAAAAACATCTTACTGACCTCAAAGCTGTATTTGAGAGACTTTTACTATTCAAACTACATGCAAATCGTAGTAAATGTAATTTTGCTTGTGATAGGGTAAAATACCTTGGACACTACATCACAAGTTCAGGCGTGGAAGTAGATCCTGAAAAAACTTCTGCTATCAGAAAGATGCTTCCTCCCAAGAATGTAAAGCAAGTGCAGTCATTCCTTCAAACCTGTTCGTGGTTCAGACGATTCATACCTAATTTTTCAGAAGTAGCCAGACCTCTCAGCAACCTTACAAAGAAGAATAGAATCTGGTCTTGGGGAGAAGAAGAAGAAAAGTCTTTTCAAACTTTGAAACAACTTCTAACAAGTCCTCCTGTTTTGAAACAAAGTGATGCCACGAAACCCTACATTCTTCGCACTGATGCTAGTAATCATGCCATAGGAGCTGTCCTCTTGCAAGGTAAAGGCGAAGAAGAGCATCCTATAGAGTATGCAAGTCGGTTGTTAACTGCTGCTGAGAAAAATTACTCAACCACCGAACGAGAAGCTCTCGCCGTGGTTTGGGCACTTAACAAATTTCGAGGTTACATTGAGGGCCAAGAAATTACCGTTGCATCCGATCACCAACCCCTAAAATGGCTTCTCACCTTAAAATCGCCTTCAGGTAGACTAGCAAGGTGGGCTCTGCAACTCCAATCATACAACCTGAAAATGGAATACATTCCAGGAAAAGCAAATGTCATAGCTGACTTATTATCCCGTCCCGTATGTGGACACAAGGAAGAGTTCTGTGAAGTGTGTAGCGTGACTATCGACATGCCTAGTCGTAGCACTGCAGACATACGAGCGGAACAACTGAAAGATGGAGATATTAAGAAAATAATTGAATCCTTTGAAACCCTTGTGAAAGATGAAAACTACGCCAATTGGACGAGACGTGGATACATAATGAATCAAGGACTTTTATATCGGTACTCTCCTGACTCCGAATCAGAAGAAGCCCAGCTAGTGATCCCCTCTCATGAGTGGAAAAATATTCTTCAAGAATACCACGACTCCCCAACTGCTGGACACTATGGAGTTGATGGTACGTACCATCGAATCTCTCAGAGATATTATTTCACTGGAATGAGAAAATACATTCAGGAATATATCAAAAATTGCAATGAGTGCAACAGGTTCAAGCCATCAAATCAGAAACCATCTGGTTTGTTACAGACTCCAGTGTACGGTCAACGTTTTGAAACTATCGCCATAGACTTGTTTGGTCCATTACCAGAAACCTCTGACGGTAAAAAGTGGATTCTAATTGTTGAGGATTACGCAACAAAGTGGGTCGAGCTCTTTGCACTGCCCAATGCTACAGCAAAAGAATGTGCTGCCACTCTTCTAGAAGAAGTCTTCTTGCGATATGGCCTACCCAGGCGTATTCTCAGCGACAACGGAGCACAGTTTGTCAGTGCAGTCATGCAGCAAGTGTGTTATCTGCTGGATATAAATCAAGTGTTCACTCCAGTTTACCATCCACAAGCCAATCCAGTGGAAAGGAAAAATAGAGATTTAAAGCCTCGACTTGCAATCTTAGTTGGAGATGATCACACACAATGGGCCGATAAACTCCCATCTATTCGCTTTGCAATGAATACCCATAAAAGCGAAACCACCAATCAAACTGCAGCTTTTCTTCAGTTCGGTCGAGAACTTCGGACCACTGATGACATAAACCATGACATCAGAAGTGTGATCCAGAATGATAACTTTGTATCGGAGATTACTCCATATCTAAAAAGATTCGCCACCCTGACGAAACAAATAAAGGAACGTGTGGAATCGAAACAAGATTATCGTAAGAAATACGCAGACAAAAGTCGTATGCCAAGCCATAAATTCAACATAGGTGATAGTATTTGGGTTAACAAACATCCTTTGAGCAGTTCTGCCCGACAACGAACGTCAAAGTTTATGCCACGCAGAGATGGTCCCTATGTTATTCTGAGCCAACGATCTCCAACCACATTTGAAGTGGCAAATCCTGAAGATCCCGATGTTCCTATTGGAGTCTATCACACCTCAGCTTTACGTCCTCATCAAGATCCATCATCTAAGCCTCTAAAACCTCTTCGTAAAAGAGGCAGGCCAAGAAAGACAATTCCTGGACCTTCGCCGAGGCGGCGTCAGGGCCAGAGGGGGAGACTGTAACAGTTCCCATAACTTTGACTGAACTGCTAGCGCCACCTGCGGCGCCGCGTGAACTTTATAACTTTATTAGTTAGTACTATGTAGTTCGTAGCCAATACAACATGTAGTAGTTCTTCCTCTTTTTCATGTGTGCTCGTCTGTCAATTAAGTGTTAAGTGTATTTTGTGTACTTTCCTGTGATGTCTTCTCAGCTGTGTGAACCCTAAAAATAAAGGTTTTCTAATAAACCTAAACGAGATGTGACATTATTATTGCAAAACCACCCCATGCATAATCATTTAGCGATGGGGAAGCGTCACAAAATCAAATTTTAAAACTTCGGACAATTATATGTCTTTGAGAATTCTATGGATTTAATTTTGTTAAACATTTAAAAACAAATAAAAATTTCAAATAAAAGTAATAATTAAAAAATATTTCTTTAGTTTTTTAATTAGTATTGTCCATGTGGTTCTCTCATTGCGAAATTTGTTGTTTTTTAAATCAATCAAAATAAACTATATCACGTCAAAATTGTGGCCACTTAATTCAATTGAACTTATAATTCATTGAACGCTATCGTTTGAAGGTAATAGATCTATAAACAGAGATGTCATTCATGTGGCTCAATCTGGTTCAAAAATACGAAATCAGTCAACGATAAGTTTTAGTTTCTCAAAAAATATATAAATATATATTTTTTAAATAATACAAACTAAAATGTTTCAACCTTTATTTAAACTTTTGAGGAAACACATGAATAATTAGTATTTATGTGTGTATGAGCATAAAACTTCAAGCCTCACAAATTTAACATACATTAGTAATTCTACATGGAAGATCTTTAGTTTCATCAGGACTCGAACCACGTCTCGATATAAATTATGCCGGCTTTATAGTTCTCCACCATGTCAACTTAACTCCGACGCTAACTAAAATTTTGTAGACTAAAATATCAATTAAAGCCTTTTTACATTTGTTATATATATATACTAGCTGTAACCGCCCACTTCGCTGGGTATTTCATGATGTTTTATAAATTTTTACTGCTTATATATATGTATAAATTATTGATATCTAAGTCCTAGCATTAAGAATTCGATTGAATTGAAAAATATATTTATACCTGTAACTGTCACCTGTTGATAAAAAAAAAGGGCAGAACTCATCAAATTTGTATTTTCTAAAAATCTCTAAAATTGAAGCATAGAATGATGTTTGCTCTTTCGTAACTCAAAAACCAAGTGGATTCCCGCAAAACCAATTTTCGGTGGATCTCTACTCCGTAAATTGAACATGCAAGCCAAATTTCAAGTCTAAATCTAACAGAAAAAAGCAAAAGTTTTACTATAAATATCCCCGTAATCCCGTCGAGAGCCGTTTTCCAAAATAACCGCTCTTTGCGGATTTCAATTCAACAAAAGAAAAATGCAAACCAAATTTCATTATTATAGTCCTTGTAGCTCGAAAAAAGTAATTTTTTGTCAATACGTCCCAGTAACCCCCTGCAACCCCCCAGAACTTGATTTGCTTAAAATTTATTCTTAGTGGATCCCTATTCAACAAAAGAAACATGCTTAACAAATTTCAAGTATATGGGTCTAACAATTAAAACAGGAATTTTTTTCTGTAACTCCTCTTGACCCCTCGCAAACATCTTTAGGGGATCAATTTTCATTTTACTCTTTGTTAGAGGAACTCTATTTCATGAAAGGAAAATGCCTACCAATTTTCAAGCAGGATGATCAAGTAGTATAATCAAAATGGAAATATTTTTCGATTACGCCTCTTAATCTCCCGAAATTAAACTTAGTAGTTGATATTCGCGAAACCCATTTTGTAGCGGTTCTCTACTTTACGAAAGGAATCTGCTTAACAAATTTCAAGACTGTACGTCTAACAGTTTAAAAATGGGGATAATTGTCTATAACGCCACTTGAGCCCCCGCAACGCCACTTCTGGGTCTGTTTTCACAAAACACATTTTGTAGGGGAATTGCACTCTATGACAGGAATCTGCTTAGCAAAATTTGAAGACTTTGCGTCCAATTAATTAAAAATGCAAAAAAATTATCAATAACGCCCCTTGAACTCCCGCAACACCACCTAGGGGTCGATTTTCACAAAACACATTTTGCAGTGTATTTCTATCCTATGAGAGGAATCTGCTAACCAAATTTCAAGACTGTGAGTCTAATAGTTTAAAAAAAGAAATAATTATTTTTATCTGCCCTTAACCCCCCGCAACACCCCTTGGGGGTCAATTTTCTCCAAACCCGTTTTGTAGCGGATATTTACTCCATGAAAGAAACATTCCTACCAATTTTCAAGCAGGTAGGTCAAATAGTTTAAAAACGAAAATATTTATCTCTTACGCCACTTATTCCCCTGCAACGCCACTTAGAGGTCTGTTTTCACAAAACCTTCTTATAGCTGATCTCTACTCTATGAAAGAAATCTCTTTATCAAATATAAAGACTGTGCGTCTAATAGTTTAAAAATGGAAATAATTATCTATAACGCCCCTTAAGTCCCCTCAACGCCACTTGGGGGCAATTTTCACGAAACCCATTTTTAGCGTATCTCTAACCTATGAGAGGAATCTGCTTACTAAGTTTCAAGACTGTACGTCTAATAACTTAAAAATAGGAATTTATAACGCCCCTTAAACCCCCGCCCCCGCAACACCCCTTGGGGTCAATTTTCCCAAAACCCATTTTGTAGCGGATATTTACTCCAGGAAAGAAACTTACCTACCAATTTTCAAGCAGGTAGGTGAAGTAGTTTAAAAACGGATATATTTATCTATTACGCCCCTTAATCCCCCGCAACGCCACTTAGAAGTCTGTTTTCACAAAACCCGTTTTGTAACTGATCATTATTCTACGAAAGGAATCTATATATCAAATTTACAGACAGTGCGTCAAATAGTTTAAAAATGGAAATAATTATCTATAACGCTCCCTAAGCCCCTGCAACTCCACTTGAGGGTCGATTTTCACCAAACTCATTTTGTAGCGGATCTCTATTCTCTGAAAGGAATCCGCTTACCCAATTTCAAGATTGTACGTCAAGTAGTTTAAACATGGAAACAATTATTATTAAAGCCCTTAACCCCCCGTAACGCCCCTTGCGTTTCGAATTTCGGAAAATACTTTCTTAGCTGATGTCTACTCTATCAAAGGAACATGTCTACCTAATTTCAAGTCTGTAGGTTGAATAGTTCCAGAGATTTCGTGATTAGTCAGTCAGTCAGTCAGTCAGTGAGTCGCTTTTCTCCTTTATATACATATATATATATATATATGTGTGTGTGTGTGTGTATGTATGTATGTATGTATGTATGAATTATATTGAGTTTAACAATTTAGCGAGAAATAATTTTGTAGTATCACTATTCGGCGAGTGGGAAGCATTCCTGATTTAGATCATTGTTATTGATGTTTGCTGTTTCCTTTGGATGAGATTGATGAGGCAGTCCTGTGATTATTTAAAACTGCTTTATTCCACATCTTGAACACATAAAACAGAGACAAGGACGACACAATACACACAGACAAACCAAGCTGCAGCCGGCTACATGATAAAACACAAATCAGAAGAGAAAGAGCGGTCTCCAGGAATCTCAGTATTAATAGGCAGCTTAAAATGTGTGTGTGTGTGTGTGTGACTCAAACTAAAACTTATATCTGTCAGATAAGATAGTGTCTGAAAAAGGTGCTTCACGGCAAGAAACCGTGTTTCGCAGAAAAAATATAATTTTGATACGTTTTTCAATGTTTTTATTTGTAGTGGATGACACTTATGTTAAAAAAGTTTTTCAAATATTAATTCATTAACTTAAGTAAAAAAATGAATAAATGGTAACAAACAAAAATAGGAGTCCAACATTATATATACAAAGGAAAATCATTCTTTCTGTTCCTGTAGCGCAATGGATAGCGTGTTGGACTTCTAATCCAAAGGTTGTGGGCTCGAATCCCACCTAGGTTGGCCTATAATTTCCGAGAATTTTATTTCGTTTTTACTATACAAGTAAGCCTTCTACAACGCTGTACTTGTGCAACGCGATTTCGCTACAACGCGTTTCAGATATTGAGTATTTTTTTCCATGACTTTTTTTCTGTTAATATCTACACGTCACCTGTGACGTGTAGATATTAACTCCTACAACGCGATTTCTTATAACGCAGCTTTTTTGAGAAACGTATCTACCGCGTTGTAGGAGGTTTACCTGTACTATTTTATTAGAATAATTAAATTTAATTGATGGATAAATAGTAACAAACAAGAAAATAGTCCATAACCCTATATAGAAAGGAAAAAAGAAAATCGCTTTTCTATTTTGTCATTTAATATTGTGATTTGTCATATGTATATTCATATTTATATTAAAATTCTCGCTAAGAAATCAAAATAAATTTTTTCTTCGTGATCTAAGTAGGAATTGACAAAAAATTCTTTTTTATATTACTTTTTTAAATCAGGAGTAAGATTGCTTATTTGAATTCTAAGAATGTGATATTTTTTATGCTGTATTATTTTATTGGAATAATTAAATTTAATTAATGAATAAATAGTAGCAAACAAAAATAATAGTCCATCACCATATATAGAAAGGAAAATGGAAAATTACAAAGGAATTCGTTTTATATTTTCTCTCTTAATATTGTGATTTCCCTTATGTATACATATTTATATTAATTGTATCTATTTAATAAAAAGTAAATAAAATAAAAAAATTTTTGTTCACCTATGTAGGAATTGACTTAATTTTTTTATATTACTTGTCACTTTACAAGATATTAAATTAAAATGAACCAGTTTAAAAATTAAAAAAAAGAGGATTAAAATCTTCAAATTATAACATTATCCAACGCTTTTATTTAATTACTATAATTAGGATACACTTAATCCACATATATAAAACTAATTATATAGCATTACGAATTGCATCGATGTTTTAATTTTATTTCCTATACATATGGAACTTAATTGAATTTCCTTTATGCTAGCTCCTGAAGTTAAAACCAAATTGGAATTTTTCAAAAACTTATTTATTTTTTAAGTTATATTTCCCCAATTTTTTTTTAAGTAAAGGAATTAAGTAGAAATTTTGAAACATATTCTTGGATTTGAAATTATTTGCAAATGAAGTTTCACGATTGAGAAAAGAGGTTACATTCATATAATAAGATCTTTTATACTGTAAATAATTATAAAAACCCGTATATCAACTCTAAAATAATGCAGTTGGAATTGTTAATAATATTCTAAAATGTTTCAAAGTCAAATTTGATTAGAATAATGTTTCAATCAACTGTTAAATATGTAATTAGTTTTTAAATTGAAATTTTTATAGGAAATATAATACAGGATTATCAAATGTAATTATAATTTGAGATAATTCTATTATTTCTTATATATGTATACACATGTGGGGTTATTATTATGGAATTGTTAGAAATACCAGAAACAGAAAACTCTTCTGGAAGCATTGTCTGAAAGACACAGCAAAATTAATTTTCCTACCCTAACATTAAAATTTTTCCTACTTGTCTGCTATTACTGTGGCTTTGTTGTGGTTCGTCTTTGCATTTCGATGAAAAGCCTCTTAGGAAGAACAAAGAGGTTTGGGATTATAATTGTAAATACTCTTGTTTGCTTCGTTTCTCGTTATTTCTGTCTTGTTCTTTGTCATAAAACCGCTTAGGAAAATAAACAAGTGAAGAAAAAGTTTAAAAAAAATTAGTACTGGAAGATTTTAATGTAATCTCTATAACCATCTGAATGTTTTATCAGATTTCACATTATATTTCCTTAAAAAACCCTTTCGTTGTAAACACGCAAGCTAAGAATTTCAATTACGGTTATCCTGTTTATATTAGGAACTGTAGAACATAATAAAGATTAGTTTTGAGGAAAACACAACATAAACAGAAGAAGCGAACAAGACAAAGTAAACAGAAAGATTAAATTTGTGATTACTGTTTAACATTTTATTTTTTATTTAAACTTCATATGTCTTCAAAGAATAATATTTATTTTCAAGTAAGCAGTTGCGAAAGTGCATAATTCATAAGAATTTTCATTAAACGTGGAAGAATATTCATTTCTTGGATAGAATATATATACAGGATGTTGCACGCCTGAAATCTACAAATCTGAAGTAATCCACAAAACAGTGACGTCATCTTGCATATTTTATTTATTTATGATAATAACAATGTTTAAAAATTATTATGTTTTGTTGTGGGTGACAACAGTCTTGTTTTTTGTACAAAAGAATAATAAAGGAATAGAACAAGTAAATGGCGCTGTTGTTTTAAATGTTCATTTAATTTCCGTCCGTTTATTTAATGTTTAATTATTTAACACAGGGCGTTGCCGAATTCGAGTAAGATATTCAGAGGGGTGATAGTTGGCAGCATGGGGATGACAAATCACTATAGAACATGGAGTCGCAAACTACGTTTAGTCAGAGTAATTCGCAAAAACAATTATAAAGCGTGTCATGTCGCGAATGAATGAAAAAGGGTAATAAGAGGTAAGAAATACATTTATTAGACGTAAAGCATGTTTACAATACGAACAATGCATCACAGTTAGACATCAGAAATTCAGTGATACGTGATTATCACGGGAATTGTTTGAAGATCTGGCGATACACAAGCGATTTCAGGTGAACGCAGAAAAAGAAATTCAAGGGATTGAGGTCCGGGGAGCTTGATAAGCAAGCAATAGGTCCATCGTGTCCAATCCCCCTCCCAGAATATGTAAGATGAAGGTGTTGAAGCACCGCAATCGAAAAATGTGTTGGTGCACTATCATGCATGAACCACATGTTTTGTTGCCAAATGGCCGATGCTCAAAGACGCAACCCCGCGAGAAGGGACAAATTAGCATACTTGCAAGATTCTTCAATCCTACCACGACACTCCAAATTCCTACGTTCGCTTGGTCACTCCCTAATTCTGGCTCATCGCCTTCCGACGGCTACTATTATAGTAATTTTCATTGACTAAACGTGGTTTGCGCCCCCAAGTTCTACGGTGATTTGCGGTTCCTTATGCTGACTATTATCACCTCGTTTAATTTGTCAGTTGAATTCGGCAACACCCTGTATTCATTACAAAGTGTTCATTTATACTGATAGGAAACAAAGAGAGTAAAAGTAGAATGGTAGTTGTACTTTACAGATACTTTTCAGTTTTACTAAGAAACCTAGAACTTGGTCGAGTGGAGTAACAGTTGCAAGTATACATAAATTACTGAACTTGTAATGCCGGTCGGTTCCTACTTCCCTCTGAAAACCCTTGACTACCCGCAGACCCGGCTAGAGGAGTGGGAGAAACTGAATAATCAACAGACATGTTCCACTCTAATTAATTTATTGACACCAAAATATCAATCAGACACAATAACAATCTAATTAAGATAACCGACCAGATAGTAGAGCGTGGAGGTGAGACTCCGTAGCCTAGGGATAATAATACGGGCCCTCAACTGATTCCACGATAGCTTAAACACGCACAATATAAACTACGTTGCACACTAATGAGGTAACTTCTATTTATATAAGGATCAAGATACCTGTACTTTTATGAAGTTGAGTCCTCCACTTGAACCTTGAAGGAGATTCTTATCTGGATATAATCCTCGTCGATTGATCCACTCTCAGTAAACTTTCATTGATAAACTTCAATTGCATTTGATAATTCCACAATCCTTCACTTTTCAACTAACCAACTAACTCGCTAGCTAACTTGCCAACTCCTCAAACGCGAATACAGAATTTATATAATATACTTAATTTACATAATCACGCTTTCTTACTCGGTGAAATTCGGTTGATAAATTTTTTCCCAGAAGAATCCCTGAGGAATTAGTAGAGCCGCGTATAGATCCGTCACAAACTTTTAACAACCAGAATTATGTGATTTGGACGTTAATTACAGTATTAGCATAAATGTAGACTTCATCACTTGACCAAGGTATCAGACGGTTCAGAATAATGAAGCCCATTGGTAATAGCCCTCGTGTAGATTCAAAGTGCAGAGTTAATAAACAATTATTCACTCTTCCTTTCTTTTCTCAATTCCATTTAATACATAATTATTGCCAATTCCCAAAACAATTTATTTTTCCATAAGACATTTACAAAGAACATTTGTTTATCCTAACTGAAAAAAGGAATATTTTTTATCACCAATAGCTAATTTTTTAAAAATACTCAATTCTTATCAACAGTCCAAAAATAACTTTTTTCTTTATGATGGAGCTGTAGATTGGTAAATACATTTGCAGGCCTAGTACACCGGTATCACTTTTTAGTGTAGCACTATATAGGTGGATATCAACTTGACAGCCAGTTTGTTCCACAGAGGGAGGCACCTGAGCTCTGACGATGCTAAACTGTTCAAGGAATTTAATTATTTTAAGAGCACCTAAGCAAAACAAGCACTCTAGGGATCTTTAACATGTCGTATAATCATACGGCATGGATACTGTCCATTTTTTTGTATCATGAAAATCCACCAACTTGGTCTGGAGCCGAACCCGGCAACTTAGGCGAACAAGGTCAGCGCCACCCAGAATGATCTATAGAAACTATTTGTTTATTCTTTTCCACAGATTACTTGGTACAGCAAATGTTACTTTAGAATTGTGTACATTTCCAGTCAAACTAAGTATATGCATTAATTCTTCAGATAAAAATAATTTTCTTTATATGTTACACAATGGTAAAACAGTTTCTCTTTAAAGTATCTCGCAGAAGAGCAACCATAACATTGAATATTTAGTAACAGTTATACAAAATCGTTGCCAATATATCTTAACTACCAGTTCCGATTACATCCGAGCTATCGTTTGAGAAATCATAACAATACTACCGCTTTAAATTTAATTAAGCTTCAAAATAAACACTTGACAATGTGTAAAAATTTAAAGAATGAATTACTATCTAAAGTGTGTGACTTCGTCACTTAATCATGACCTATAATTACGAAATCTTTCACTATTACTTTAATTTAGAGTGTAGTTACTAATTAAAACAGTCGACTCAAGCAAACAAAAAAAACATTCTTTCATTAGCTTCGATCCCGTACCATTAAGTTACTTCAAACATCAACATTAATAACAGCGCTAATTTTTATCAAAGATAGTTATGTAAAATCAATAGCTTTTCATGATTTATTTAACATTGTATTTCTGTATCGAATATTTTCGTGGGAGTATCTCGAACGATATGGTCTCGCATTAACCCCTTCTCGCGTGGAGTGTTTACATAATTAAGTCATAAATCACTGCCACGGAGGCGCACCTCCCATTGATGTGTTAACTAGCTGCAACATCGATTGGTCGCAGAAAAGTCTTTAACAATTTTATTAATGGATGAAATCTGTTATACCGCGATATTGCGAAATACACTAATAATGAACAATGACTTCCCACCCCCTTCGCTCCCGCCACCTCGTTTTCTCTGATTAGAACTCGCCGATCGAGTTCCGTGGGGGACAGTTACAAATTGAGAATGGGATAATTAATGATCATTTTGTATTGTTTGCGGAGGAGAGTAGCGAGCAACTGTGTTGAATTTATGACAGGTGATATTTGCATTTCTACCGATGATGCACCCACCATGCTGTATCATTTCGAAGTCATGTAATGGCAGCAGAAACGGAGTGGTCATGGTCGTGACTGATTTTGTTTCCGTTGAGTTCATCGGTTCGAATCCTGACATCACAAAATCCCTCATGAGACTTATTAAATACGAGGTAAGATTCACACAAAACTTTTGCAGTGGTACAAACATTTCTGTGTTACTGCGTCCTTTCCCTTTTCTAAAAATGGTTTGTCCTAAATCTCGGGGCCGGTGCATCGGCATGGTGTCATTTTTTGTATTCGGATACAATTAATACCCGGCTATTGAAAGAAATAGCATTTATTGAGCAGAGAATGTGACTATCAAATTTTGTGTTCGCTTAGGAATGGGTGCTACGGAGACTAACAAAATGGTGAAGCATATGCACGGCAGTGATACATCACCTCGAACGCAAGCTTTTGAGTGACGTTGACGTTTCAGAGAAAGCAGGGAAAGTGTCGAAGACGACGAATGCTCTGTACATCCGCAGTCTTCTCGCATCACTGAGAACGGTGAAAAGGTTTCTGCGATGGTAGATAAGAGGCATCAAACAATAGCGCAAATAACAAAATCTGTTGGAATATCCAAGGCCACATACGAACAGATACTGGGTACGGATCTCAACAGGCATAGGGTATGTCAACACATCATTCTCCGCATGATTAAATAAGGCTAAAAAGCAATTCGAATAGAAATGGCGGGAAACTAAATCTCAGCTGTTGACATAGATCCTTCTCTACTTGACCGAATTGTTACCGGAAACGATAAATGGTGTTTTTTATGCAAACTGCAATCCAAAAGATCACCAGCAACTTATAAATCACCAAGATATCCACATCGTCGATTTCAATCTGCAGATGAAGTTAAAAGTGCATCACAGGCTGAATTAAAGGACATGGCTAAAAATAGATTCAAGAATTGTTTCGATGACCTGTACAAGCGACGGCAAAAGTGTATAGCTGCTCAAGGGTCTTATTTTGAAGGAGGAGGTGTTTCTGTAATTTAATTAGTAAGATCTTTTAAGTTATTGACTCAGTCCGGGAACTTTTGAATCCTATCTCGTATATCAAAGATCAATGTTTCCACCTCTGCGTGCTGTGGGAATTCCGAGAGTGGGTTATCACACAGCTCAAGTATCTTTCTCATCAATTGAGCGTTGTTGAACATTACATCCACCAATATCCATCGCTTTACTTCTGATTGCGACTTTAATGAACAATCAATCGATCTAATCGAGTGAGTGAGTGATTATTGTATTCAATCTCTACAGCAACACAAGGGCTATTGGCGATGAACCTCGTAATTTTGAACCGTGGTCAGGTAATGATGACGTCGCCAAAGCTGGCACTCGTTCTCCTAACTTCCACACTACACCAAAGGGAGGGGGGTTTGAGTTTCGACAGATTTATAGAACATCAGCCCCAAGACATGGTGAGTCTTCAGCAGTAGGGCTTGAAAACTCCGTCGGCGAGTTCATGACCATGACCACTAGGCTACCGTGACGCCTATCAATTCGAAGTTGTCTATAAAGCATGATAAATCATATGATGATAAAGCATGTTAAACTCAATGTGTAATATTTGCTATTTTAACAACGTTAAACTCGCGGTCCCCAAAGAGTAAATAGGGTTATATAAATGGTCATTAAAATATTGTAAGATATGTTGTTAGTAAATACATAAAATACAAATTAGAAATTTATATTTTTGTGAAAAAAATTATATTAAATCATGCTTAAAAGATATTAGCTGTGAACCACGACTTTGAAACGACGTTTTTGGCCTTTTAATTATTTAGCGGCCATGTATTTGCTACGAAATGGCAATTGGCACTTAGAAACTCGATTGGACGATGAAAAATAATGAAATTTATTCTTCGTACTTTTAAGCTTTGTACCAACCTTACATGAGGTCAATGACACAGTTCATTTAATTTCTAGCATACTTTCATACAGTGGTATTTTTGTGGAAGTATTAACTCGTTGTGTTAGCTTTTAAACTAGTTGAATAATGAGCTATTTATGTATCAAAACAGCTGTCTTGGGTACGGTATTATATTGAATTTACTGTGAGATAATCACACTGTTCTGTTAAAAAGCTAAAAAATATTTTTCTATTTACTGTATCATCCTGCATTGATGCTTGAATATGATCACACATAAATACATTGATGAGAATATGTAAATGAAATTAAGGAATTCTCCCCCCCCCCCCTCAAACTCTTTCTCACTTGGCATGTATGAGTAAATCCTTCTAGATTGTATTGAAAAAATATTCCATACATCTTTGAATTTTATGCTTCATTTTTAATTATTTTAACCATAGAATAATCATAGTTGTAATAGAAAATGTTGCTTTAAATAATTACAAAGAATATTACCGAAGCAATGTAAAAGGATTTCATAAACATTACAACTTTAATAGAAATTTTATAGTATAATTTTTGACCTAAATATTATATCTATACTGAAAGTGAACTTACACTTCTTTAAAAGTAATGGTACTTTTAATTTAATTAAGTACGTTAATTTTATATTAAGAAATAAAGAAAATTTTGAAAATATTTTTTGAGAGGGGGAAGTTGCAAGGGACTGTTTATAAATATGAACTTTATCACAGATTACCTTGATGGTTATCCTTAACTAACTTATTGTCAAAAATAGACTTAAATACCTTTCAAAGAAAACGGCTTGTGTGTTATGTGACTAATTTTAATAATTTTTCATGGATACAGAGAGTACTTCACTTCATTGCTAAGCCCAAGCTTAGGCAATGTTTCTCGAAGGAACATCAGAAGCTTACAATAAATTGAAATCATTATTACATTATTCAGTAAAGCAAACACATTATAAAATTTCAGTGTATTACTGAGGCTGTGGAAGCATCTAGTGTGAGTGGTAATTGCAGGCAGAAGTTGATGATGACCTTACTTACATTCCATCCTTTCAACTACGGGAAATAGGGTATGTTAAGCTTAATGACTTTAATTTTCTCTCCCTCCTTTCAGTTTCCTCCTTTCAGTTGAATCTTACTCGTTGTATGAAGACCGCGAGATGGGCAAAGCCATGAGACTTTTAGATTTTCATATTTGGATTTTGAAGATGGTTGAAATCGGAGTTTTCCCATCTCTTACATTCATTATTTTGATACGAGTGATGGAATATAATTATTTTCCTAATCTTTGCACCCTCCTCCTCTCCTGTGGTAGAAATGCACCATGGACATTAGATATGTGAATGCTTTTATTAACGTAGAATTTTAAATATTATTTGTCCCCCCCCCCCTTACTTTTAAGTACATTCTTTTGAAAACATTATATATATATATATATATATATATATATATATATATATATATATACAACATTGTAGCGAACCTCCATTCGCGTTTGGGGTCAATTACCCGCATGAAGAAACATCTCGAAAAATAAACAAGTTTTTATACTTACTATTTTTAATTAATATCTTCTCTATTGTTACAACTAACAAATTCAAAACAGTTTTAACTTATTCTAATAATTATGGCAAAAAAATACATATGTATTACTTCAGATACTCGGCTTAATTCCTGGAACTCGAACCACAAGACTCCTAATCTTGTTTCTAGATACACAAAACAAAACAAATATAAATTTATAACTATAATTTAATCTAATATCAACACATATAATATTGATACTTCCTTCTTAGACTTAATTCAGTTAGTTTTAAATAATAATACACATTTACATAATTTGCAGTTTCTTTGCAAAAAAAGGTTCTCAAATTAAACAATTCTCTGAAATAGGACTAATAGAAAAGCGGAAAAAAAAAATACGTCGCAATATTTTTAAAATAATGGTTTCAAAAATAAAAAAAACTTTAGTACTTACGTATTATCCCGTCGACAAAGTTCACTCAATGAAAAGACTTCACGAATTTTAAAAATATCAGCCAATGCTATCATCATTATTATTACTGAGGTCAAATGTGTTTAGGAACTGTTTCGACTATTGGCCCTATATAGCGGCATTTGGCGACGTTTTCAGATCGACAATATAAAACGTATCTACCAAAATTTTTTATTAGACTCCTTTGAATATGTTTAAATTTAAAAATATTTAAGTATTAAATTAAAGTGAGATTATTTATTTTTGATATAACTTTAAAAGTCATCCGTCCAAAGCCACTGTTTTAGTAGTTTTCAAGGTTAGTAGTGGATGTATACATATTTTTAGATAATGGTAAATAAGTGCTAAAAATGTTCTGTGGCAAAAGTAACATTCTTACAATTAATAAATTTTTAAACACTTGTAGTTCGAAATACACTGTTTAAAATTTCTGTATAAAATTTCATACAGTCAAAAATACTCCGAATTTCTTCGGCATGTATTGAATTAGCTTTGTAGTAAATAAAATATAAAATGTGAAAGAAAAATCTGTGTTACTTCTTACGAATAAAAATGAGCTTAAAAAGTATTTTTGGAGTGAGTCATATAATGAAATGCCATATGGGAAACAATATAAATTTTCGGATTTTTACCACAATTTTTATCATTTTTTAAAGATTTTTTTAAAAAAGTGGTCATTGAGCATAATTTTTTAAAATTATTGTCATATATGTAAGACATGGAACGCTTTTTTAAAAACATTTTGCGAAATAGATCCATTTTTCTGCAATATCTTATCAAGCTTTTCAAAACTAAAGAAAACATCCCCCCACCTTCATTTTAATATTGGTTATTCCATATTTAGCTATAAACTTATCTGCATTTTTTATAAAGAATATCAAAATAGAACGTATACCTAAAGCAATTACGTAAACGTTAAATTTGGGGGGGGGGGAATTATTGTCAAATCAATTGGTTAAAATGATTAAACATTCGCGAGCTTTACTTTTTCTCAACTCCTACTATTAGTTCATATTCTCCCAATATATATATATCTTGTTCTCTCAAGTCATTAATCGTTAATCAATTACTTTTTATTCATCCATTCAAGTTCAAATACATTTTTCGAGCTTGTAGTAGACGACACTTGATGTTAATGCACAGTTTCTTCTAATATTAATTGATTAATTGAATTTGATTAGTATTGAATAAATAGTAACAAAATAATAGTCCAACACTCATATACAGAAAAGAAAACAGCTCTTTGTGCCCCTATAGCGTAATGGAGAGCGCGTTGGATTTCTGATTCTAAGGTCGTGGGTTCGAATCCCACCTGGAATGGTCTAGCTTCTGAGAATGTGGTTTCGTTTTACTATATTATTTTATTATAATAATTAAATTTATTTAATGAATAAATAGTAACAAACAATTCCCCACCCTATTCCAACATCCTATATAGAAAGGAAAATGGAAGATTGCAAGAAAAATCGATTTCTATTTTGTCACTTAATATTGTGATTCTTTCATATGTATATGCATATTTATATTTGTTGTAATTATTTAATAAAAAGTATCTAAAATAAAATTTTTCTTTATTGACTTAAGTAGGAATTTACTTTAAAAAGTATTTTTTTTATATTACTTGTTTATTTTAATTTATTAAGCAGTGTAATAATATATTAATGTGTTATTTCACATTTTATGTTATTCGGTGCAAGTATAATTTCATGAAATAATAAAGTATATTTGAGAAAATGAATAATATGCCTGGTAAAACTTCACATTGATCCCAAAAGCTATACATTGGTATACATTTTTTTTATGATTTTTTTTTAGTTTACGTGTAAAAAAACTAATTTCAACAATTATATATTGATATTAATCTGTAAAGAATAATTTCTTTTGCATATATTAGCATACTTGCAATAAACATTTCAAGAACAATTGCTTGGATAGTTGAATAAAGGTTTTTTTAAGCAAACTGTTATCCATTTTTCTTTTCTGTAGCTTTTTCCATGTTTTAATATTCTCATATTTTAATGCAATTGAATCTATTTTACAATTTCTGTAATAACCATCAACTGATGTTATACTGACGTTATCGTTGTTTTCAAGAAAGAGCTGTCAGAACTCTATCATATGATATAAAATATGAAAACCGGTCTCCTAAATGCCACATGAGGAAATTGAGAGCATCTCGAATTCTAAGTTCTGTACATTATAAGCCGAAAGTCTAGTGACTTCTTTTAAAATATAATGACTGAAGGATAGAAACTCAAAATATTGGATTTGGAAATCTTATAACGTATTTAATTTAGTTATATCATAAGGAATTTTTAAGTAAATAATGAAAGAGCATTAGATATGATTTTTAAAAATAATTGAGTGAAATAAAAGTCATTCAGTGAGGATATTTTAATTATTAGAGAAAAAATACTAGATTACAAAAAAAAAAAGAACTCGCTCAAAACCAAGATATCAGGTGATTTAATTTAACTAGCTTGTTGTACAAGATTAAAAGCAGCTTATTTGCTAAAATGAATTTGACAAGAGGATGTAATAATTTGATCATCTTAACTGCTTGAAGTAGTACCATAATTACCTTATAAAAGAGATTAACGTCTGAGCTATTGTAAAAATTAGATTATTAAGGATAAGATGTTTATATAAAACTTTTGTTTATAGAGAAAACAAATGGTTGTTTAGTACTTTTAATTTTCTTTTACTAAGAATTAATTCTTTATGTTTATTTATGTTAGTGTAGTGGTGTGGAAAGTAATACTGTTTTGGGTTTAGAGATTAAAAAACAAGCAAAAATTATCTCAAAAATTTAATACTAGACTGGAATAATCTGAATGATTTATATTCGTCTATGAACTTTTTTACCAGGTGGTCAAGCTGCTGTATTATTATCACAACTGCAATTTTTAATAATTAAAATACTTATATCATTCACATATTTAAAAATTTAGTTCATTTATATCTATTTTTACAACGGATAAAAGAATGAGAAGTTCGATATACTCTGCTATATTTATTTATAGGGAATGAGAATGACTTATAAAGTAATATTTGTTAAATGTTTTTATTATTTATTAGAAAACACTAAAAAGAAAAAAATATTATTTTCAATGATTATATTTATATTTGTAAAGATAGATTTTTTTGAAGAGATATTTATTAAAAATGTTCTGCACGGATTTGTACTTATCAAATTTACATGGTTGCCATATTTTATATCCTCAGTCTAATAGTGTGTTCAAAAAGGGAATTTTTTTCATCTATAAACACCTTTATAACCCTTGAAACACCCTCACCGGAGTGGATGTTAACAATACTCGTTCTTGGAGGATCTCTACTCGACAAAAGAAACATGCTTACCAAATTTCTAGTTCGTATTCTAATAGCTCAAAAATGGAAATTTTTGTCTAAACACGCCCACACTCCCACCACCCCACTTGGGAGAAATTTCCTCAAAATCAGTTCTTAGTGAATCTCTACTCAGCAAAAAGAACATGCTTGCCAAATTCCAAGTCTTTAGGTCTAATAGTTCCTGAGATCTCGTGATGAGTCATTTGACTCTCTTTCTCATTTCTCTCTCTCTCTGTACATATATTTGTCACTACATTAAAATCTTAACTTTGACATGATATGATATTTAAGGGTAAATTAGTTGTTCAAGACCTCATTATTTAAAACTTATTGTTCAATATTAAGGATTTCCTTTATTCAATATTGGGTGGCCGCGGTAGCCAAGTGGTCAAGGCATCGGATCATGGGTTGCGTGTCTTGAGTTCGAGCCCATTAACACTGAAGACCCACCGTGTAGACCCACGTTAAATCTGTCGAGAGCTCATACGTCCTCCCGTTGGTGTGGTGTGGTAGTTAGGAGAGAGGGGTGCCAGCTCAGATATCGTCCACGTCACTTGACCATGGTTCAAAATTACGCGGTCCGTCGCCAAAAGCCCTTCTGTAGCTGAACAGTGCGACGTTAATATTCACTCACTCACTATGCAATATTGGTCACCTAAAGGGAATAATTTGTTCAAGAACAAATGAACAGTTTCATGTCCCCAAGAATAAATGAATATTATTACCCATTATTTTTGTATTAATTATATATACAAAACTAAACTATCTTGTTTAGAAATTGAACACATGGAAATACTTCGATTACATTTAAGGCGACAAACATGAATTGCAAAACTATTTTCCAATAAGTTATTTTTGAATTCTAACAATCGTATTGGATCGCACGTGTAAGATTAATTATTGCAACGTGAAACTCACAAGCCATTTGATCGCTCAGTTACTGTATCACCATTTATCGAACACGTTCATAAAAGATTCGGAGTCTTGACAAAATGTAACCTTCGAGGCGAGAGTGAAATCCAAATGACTGCCTTTAAGCCCTGAGAGCGAAGACAATGAATTATTCATGAAGGCTCCTGCGTGATTAAAGAGTCCAACACCCAATTAAATCTTGATCGATTGTAGGTATTAAAGAGTGAGGGTGTATTTGGGATCGACTCCAAATACTGGGGGAACATTTAAAGAAGAAAACCATAACTGAATGTTGTTTTAGTTTTGAAACAAAAACGGATTTTTAAGTTTCATAAGGTTTTTTTTTTTTAACTACAACATTGTATTCACGCGTTAGAGTTTAAAATCGTTTTTAATTATAAAAATGTAATAGAATTTAAATCGTACAATCATTATATAGTTAGTTGTACACTCAACTCTTTTGTTTCATGGTAGATATGTTCCTTTGAAAACCGAGCAAAAAAATGTGTACAAAACACTTGTGACATATGGTCACAAGAATATGGTGATTTTGGAGATATGTTTCACAATTTTAAGAAATTGTGTAAGATGAAAATTTTCTGTATATTTTCCGAAAAACAAGTGCAAAAAAGTAATAATAAAATTCCCATTACATATTTATAAAACAAAAACAAATTATTTCCGTTACAAAAAAGCAATTAAAATCAATATACCGTAAAAATTTAGTCTATAAATACATACAGCATAAAAAAATTCAAATTGAAATTAGAAGTAAAACTATTAACCGAGAAAAAACTATTAATAACTACTTGATAACAAGCGTGCAAGTTTATTACATAATGGATAAAAAAAGCTATCATCAGTAAATGTGTCAGATATCTAGCACAACTGTCGATTCTGATTCTAAAGAATTCCGTTCGTTATTCCGTTCTGTTCTTTTTTTTTTTTCATTTCTTTTGTAGTTGTTGTTGTTACAAAGTCTTATCGTGGCTGTCTTTTTCGTTTCTCAAGTTATGTAATTCTTGATACATAATTTTTGTTACAAAAAATTACGAAGAAATTTTAATGTACGCTCTATATCAGGATTCATGAGGAAGAAAATGTTGTTTCATACATGTAGGAAATTTCAAACCTTTGCGAATTAAACCAGCTCTTAATAGTTGAACTTCACCTTCAATTTCACCAGCATCGAGTTCTTTATTATGATTAACTGTCCTAAACTTGTTCAAATCGTCCTCATCCAAAGGGCATAAATCCCCGGCCCCCTCCCCTTTTTTTTGATTCGTACTAAAACAAATAATTTGTGTAAAAAAAACTTCAAATTTGTATATCGTGTTATTTTAAAATCATGTAAAAAAGTTTGTGTAAAGAAAAAAAAAAGAGTAGAGTGTATTTTGCTTCAGTTTTTAAAATAGATCATAATAATTTTCTTTTAATTTGCCGGCATCATTTTAATTCGAAAACAAAATTGAGATAATAAATTTTTTAATTGAAATATAAAGTCGTGATATAAATTATGTATTCTTTTATCGCGCGTATAGAAATCTTTATAATTTAGAACTATTTAATTCTGTACGGAGATTTTTCTTTCATTTGCAAAAAATAAAATTCTTTCAACTAAAAAAGTATAGAACAAGAAAATAATTTTGGAATATATTTCTTATGGTTGAGAAAAGGAGACCTTTGAAAAAAGAAATGGAAAAGGGTTGACGGGCCTTTGTTTTTGACTGAGTGAACAATACAGTTAATAATGTTACTTATTTGGGAAGTGAGATAAATAATAAAAATGAGCTGTCCCCACAAATTTATAAAAGAATCATTGCTGCAAATATATGTTTTTATGCCTTCTAGAGTTATTTAAAATTCAGTTTTCTCAAATTAAGAGCTAAATTTCTTTTTTACAAATGTCTTATAAGATCTGTCTTGATTTATGCACCAGAGACTTGGCCATTGTCTTTACGTGATGAGGAAGCTTTGGGAATTTTAGAAAGAAAGATCTTACGCTACATTATTGGTGAGATCCAAGTTAATGGATCATGGAGAAGAAAATCTAACTTAGAATTCTACAAAATTTGCAAACAACCTAATAGAGTACAATTTTTGTCAAATTACAGAGACTTAACTGGGCTGGTCATCTGGCTAGAATGAATGAAGATCGTTGCTGCAAGAAAATCTTTCTGGCAAAGCCCATCGGAAATAGACCTTGGAGCAGACCCCCGTTAAGTGGATTGACTGTGTCGAAAAAGACCCGAATATTTTAAAGGTCAGTTGCCAAAAGAAGAGATGCCTGGAGAAAATTTCTGGTGAAGGCCAGGGTACACCCAGGGCTATCGAACCATTGAAGAAGAAGAAGAATGTTTATTAACACAATGGGGGCTTTGAATCAACACGAGGGGTTATTGGCAACGGACCTCGTAGTTTTAAACTTTGATTAAGTGATAAAGACCACACAGGGTTGGTACATCCACCTGTCCTGAATTACACACTATGCCAGAGAAATAACTTTGAGTCTCGAAAGATTCAACGTGCATCAGACCCTCTACAAAGTGGGTCTTCATTGATACCAGGACAAGAATCCATGACTCGATTACTAGTTCGCGACATTGGTCACTAGGCTTCCATAGCCACCCTTTCTAACAGATAGAAAGAAGTATAGTCAGAAGCGTTCGTTAAAATAAAAAAAGAACATAAAGAATTTTTCTAGAATGTTCTACTTTAAATCACAGAGAAATGTAGAATATTAGTAGCTTGGTGCCATTTGCCATTCTGTTATATTAGAAAGAGAGCACTTTTGAAGAAAAAACTACCTCACTTTTGAAGTATTTAGTGTAAAACAAGTATAACATATATTTTTATATTATAACATGGGTGGGAAACCACAGGCTTAAGATCTCTTTCCACTTCTTAAGTAGTAATCTCCAAATTTTCTAACCCATAGATCCCTTTCTACAGTTAAAACTCTGAACTCCCACAAGTTAAGCATCTCAACATAGTTGTAAAATTATTTTACCTTAAGATTTCTTGATTGATAAATAGTGACGTTAAGATATAAAATATAAAGTTGTTTGAAGTAGCATTTATTGAAATTATAATCTTTATTTTAAAATACAAAATCAGAGTTTTTGAATAAAAAGAGTGAGAAACTGTAGAGTGGTATGAGATTATTTACGTCACGTTCTATGTGCTGTGAGAAACATTTGTAAGTTTTCCTGAGCATTAGTTTTTAGTTGATTTTTTTAGTGATGAAACTCATTAACGCCATAAGTCAATGTTCTACTGAATAGGAAGACACGGAGGAAAACAACAGGTTCTGTGCATTGACCGACAATACGGAATATATAAAAAATTGGTATATATTTTTACAACTAGAATTTATGGTATCCTTGTTGAAATACTGATTTAAGACAGTGCTTTTCAAACTTTCAATACTTGCGACCAATATTCAATCTTAATTTTCACATCCTCCCCTTCAGATAAATATAATGTATTGAATTCAAAAATACTATACTTTGACGCTAAAGCTGCAATACGACTTCAACCTGTTAAGTGTCACCGGTGTATATAAACATCTCGCTCAGTCAAATCGCGAATTGCCCCTTTCGTATATATAAGTATTTCCGAAATACGATCATTTTTCTGTACTGCTCTCCATAAAATTATTCCGTAGGTTTTTTGGAATGCATCAAAAGGACCTTGAGCGCGCGCGTGTGTGTGTTTACGAAGGATTTACTTATTTCAGAGGATTTGATAATTTATTACTTTTCTCTCCCTCCAATATGCACCCCTACGTAGAAAACGTTGGCATTGGCAATATATATATGTTATATATACAACATATATATGTATATATGTTATATATACAACATATATATTATTTTTTTTTTTTTTTTTTTTATGTTCATAGGCATTATTTTATATGTTTATATATATATACAGTGATATATTTTATATATTGTTGATTTTATATGTGGCATATATATATATATATATAAGCTCTTTTCCTTTGTGGTTAACTCTCATGTAATTTTTCTTGTACTAGTATGAATTCCTTGAATTCTTAGAGTCTACTTTCAAAAGTGACCAACATCTAATTAGGGATAACCAATGAAAAATGTCTCCATATCTTTGTCTGACGGCAAAAAGAACCTTAAAGATTTGATAATAAGTAAGCTAGTTTTATCTCTTTCTTGCTATTTCGAAAGATTTGAAAACTGGGAGGATTCTCATTACAATAAGTTTTGCTTAAAAAAAAAAGCAATTTGATAAATAAGTAGATATATTTTTAGTTTCGATTAAGTTTAATTGATCATTTAATTGACTCCAATGCATATGGCAAATAATTCAACCACATAAGCTGTGTCATATTTTGGATTCATTAAATTAAGCCCCGAATCAGTGTCTTAACTTTCCAAGAATTTCAGCTCTAAATGACAGAGTGCATGAAATCCACCGCACCTTGTACTTTTAGATAACCAATGAACTCTACGTTAATCTGCAAGCGATTTTAATCCTCATCATTTTCCGCAAACAAGGTTGAAGAAAGAATCTCTTGCTTAAGATATTCCTTTTAATTTTATGAACTGTTGTAATGGCATAATTAAGCGTACTATGCAAGTGTTTACTGAGCTTAAAGGGAGTACCCCCTTTACCAACACTGTTAAATTGAGCATCTTTATGTACATTTTTCTTATATGCTATAAAACCTAAAGACTCAAACTTTTGTTTGTATTTTAGTTAGACGTTTATATTTATACTGAAGGGTTTTTTTTAAATATATTAATTACTTTTTTTAAAAAAAAAAAAAACTTTTATTGAGCATCACTGTGAATTTACTGAAAATTGTCATTTTTTGTTACGATATTTGCTATATAGCCAAGTATTTCGAGAATATCTCAAAAAGCTCCCTTTCGTATGTACTGTGCAGCAAAAATTGTAGGTCTCAGAGTCTACATCCAGTAGACTCTGGACTAAGACTCTAAGAAAAGGGTACATGCGCATTTTTAAAAACATTATTTTCAGAAAATTACATTTTTAATATAAAACGTTATTTTATCGCAATAATTGTGAATTATAACCCATATTTGCCCTATTTTTTACACATTAAATTTTCTGTTTTACTTAGATTGTCCAGAAAATACATATATAGCCTTTTTCAGTTTTTACCTATCAAGACAATTGTATAGAATTTACATCATTTTCCTCAAATTCTGTTTCAATCTTTAAAGAATTTTCAACTTGGATGAATTACTCTCATCAAAATTGACAATGAACCATATGTAAAAGTATTGATTTGGAATACGTGATTATACGACATTTCGCAAGGTTTAATTCGGGATTTGTATGTTCACATGCTAAAAATTTCTGAAAGTATCAGAATTTAAAAGTTTCTCTATATATTAGACGATTTCTAAAACTGCCACATGAAGACTTTTGCAACAACAATGAACATTGCATTTGATGTATCTGTAATACCCATTATTAAGAAACTATTATAAACTAAAGCTTAAGAATTTGTCTGTACATTAAATAAACATTTATATTTATGCATAAAAGAAATTTTAAAAATAAATTGTGTTCTTTTTTTTTTAAGATAAGTTTTCTAGGTCATAATTAAGAAGTTAATAAAAATTGTCATTTTTTGTCACGTCATTTGTTTTCTAGTTAAATGCTGTAGAAATATTTCAAAAAATTCTTTTCAGCATACACAAGTATCTACCCATACATACAATTGGTTTATATAAAAAAAACACGAAGAACTTTGAAAAAAATTTTTTTAGAAAACAATAATTTTTAGAAATAAATTTACCTCGTCCAAAAAATTCTGCACTAATTACTAAACCTGTTTTTACCTTATCATGCAAAGATGATCCACAAATGCTCTCTGTTGATCCACTAGATGATACTTAATTCATTTTATAATTATTTTGAAGCATCTGTGCTTATATTATTTATTCTTATGTATTGTATATCAGCATTTATTCTGGTCACAGTAACTGTAACATTCACAGACGTGTAGCCGTGTTTCTGCAATGTCCCATCTACAAGAAACTCTGGAATATTTTCATTATTATTTTCTCAAATAAGTCCACCTACAAAAAAAAGTGTACTTATACGTTTTTTACAACAATTTATTAAATCTTAGCATGAAATAATCCGTAAAAATAACTGATTAGTTCTAAATTTCGGTAAGAATCAGTAATAATTAAAACTAAAATTTCAAATCACTCAAAGCACTAAGTTCTCAAAAAAAGTACAAACTTCGCTCCAAAAGAATATAAGAAAGTTTAACAGTTAAACTATCTGTTATTATATAGTTATCTAAAGTTAATTGCGTATGAATAATTAAAAAAAGGTAGAAGCTTTGCAAAGGCTTCCCAGGTTTAAAAGGTCAATATTTATAATTTTATTTGTCAAAGTGGGCGTGACACGTCAGCTGATTATTTTTACGAGTCATTTTGATATACTTCACAGTCATAAAATGGCAAATATATTATACCACTGGAAAAGTCATGAACTGGAAATTTTAAAAGTATCAAAAAGTGAAAATCAGTCCTTGGAAGATATTTAGGCTATTGACTCCTGTTAAAGCGATTAAATGTCGTCTATGAATGATACAATGCTCAGATTATATTCAATATAGTTTGTTTTACATACTAAGAGGCCTCACAGAGTGTCCGCTCATCATTGTTGGAGCACCGTCAATAACAACGGAGAAGTTTGTACTAAAGAGTATAGCAATTACATCGAAAATATTTGGAATTCGTTAAATATTGTTTAACTTTCGCATCAGTTTCCAAACATTTGGCAAATAAATAACTATAATCTTGATATGTTTTTCGTGTTTAAAAAATCTCACGTAAGCTTCGTATCCTAAAAAAGTTGACTTATTAAGGTGTATACAAAATTCTGATATTTGTAAGCGTACTCTATGAAATAATTTTCTACAAACTACACAGTTTCGTGAATCCTCCTTTGGGCATTATTATGTATCAGTGTAGTTCTTTTTATGAGGGTGTTTGTGCGACACTATATTTATTGCCTCACTTACAGCTGGTGCGAATAAGTTTTTCACCATTGGTATGCGATTTTCCGGACTTTGCAATCCATAAAAGAAATGATATAAGAAGTACATAATTCATCGTTCTCTTCGCTTAGAAGTTGCTAAGAGTTGTCGCAATAGCGATGTTTACAAATATTTTTGACTTTTTCAGAGCAAGTTAAATATTTACTATTTATTTATTTTTTGTCGCTATGAACTTCTGTCAGATGTTCCTTAAGCTTAGAAAATTGTATCGATTGATTTGATACAATGCCATTTCATTGAAGGATTATAAGTAAATACTATTTCTTGGTATATTTACGCATATTTACATATACTCTTCAGAAATTAAGGATAATGCCAGCTCCGGAAAATAAAGGTTCAGAAACAAAACTAACGGGACTTATTCATTATTAAGCTCATTTATTAAACAAAAGATAAAGAACAAGTTGATTTAGATACAAAAAATGGCGTATGTGGGATATCATTAACAAAAACAACTATTTGTACTCCGGTGCAATTGCAAAAAATACTCTCTTTAGAAAAACTTGATATTACACGGTTGTATGATAATTAATGCATCGTATGTCTCCCATGTGCTGAAATAGAGTTCGTACAACACCTACACATACTGAGCTGATCTTGGGGAAGATTACTCCCCTCAGCAAGCAATCATCTCCTAAGTTCCGGTGCACATGTAGGACGGGGTTGAAGAGCTGAAATTCGTTGGCCAAGCATGTGTCACACATACCGTGCTGGATTCAAGCCGGGTGAGAATGCTGGTCATTCTATTGGCGTAATAATATCAGATTGAAGGCATTCGTTTACTATGCTTTCCTGGTGAAGACGGCCTATAAATTTGGCTTGTCATGTTTCCGATTTGAACATGCTATTCTGGGACCCAGTAAAGCTTCCCCCAAACAAGCAATCTTGTACCGCCGTAACCGTGTAGTTTAATGATGTTGTCTTGGAGGTGACGGGTACCTGCCGTTTTCCATATGAAAGTCCGACGTGAATCAGACTTCAAGCTAAACCTAAACTCATCGGAAAACATCACACATGCCCTCTGTGACGGTGTTTACACACACACATAGCATGTTCTGTATTCCAAACTAACTATTGGAGACAGTGAGTTGCCGTGAGTGGAGCACATCTGAGAAGTCTGCGAACTTATAGACTAATATGTCCCAAAAGTCTGTTAACGAAATGATTTGAAGCTATCATACCCGTGGCTGCAGATAGCTGACAAGGAGATTTGAATGCTGCACTCAGCCTGCTTCTTTTTGGAGTTACTGCCAAACATCGGTCTTATTCGGCGTTGTAACTTGGGAGTGATCTATACTGAAACGTCTACTGACATTTTCGTGATATTGAAATCGTTGCTAAAGCCTTGAGTAATGCCTTGGGTAATTTTCCACGTTCCTCGGATACTTCCATCTGAGTACTCTATATTACACACTACCCATAATTTTACAACGTAAAAAACATCTTGCTTTCTCTGTGTCATAATTGTTCAGTTACGGCTTACAAAACATTTGTGAACAATTTTACTTCTTTGCCGCCATTCCTTATATTCCCCTCTTTTACACTCTCAGCATTGTGATGTACCATCGGTGTCATCTGGTAGCTTCCTGTAGTTTGCTTATTATTTTTGAAGATGTGTGTGATAATTCTACAAGTGACATTTTTAGTCTAGAGTTCAATTTCCATGTGATTCTGAATTGTCCTTAATTTATGGACATGGGTATATATATATATATATATATATATATGTACATATATATACATACATATGCATATGTATGTACTAAAACTTGTTGTTTGTGAAATAGTTTTATTCAACAAATGTATAATGTTGCGTAAATTAATTTAGTATTCGTGATTATATTAATTATATTCAAAAATACTTATGAAACAAGCGCTTCGTAATAATACAAAAAAAATCTTACTGCTTTTTTTTTAAAAACTGGAAAGTATGGATACTTCACATCATGCACAAAACAGTACTTAAATGCTTATTAGATATACGACTCCTTTATAGTGTATAGTTTCAAGCTATGTATTGCATGTTACGAAGAGATTATGTTCCAGTTTAACCTGTAATTGGTATAGAGATAACGAGCCTACTTCCACAGGACTAAATAAGTTATTAATTGTATTTTTTATACCAACTTATACTAGAATCTTTCTCAGGAAGTAAAAATAACTACCAACTGTCTTATTCTCTTTTTTTAAAAATTTTCATTACTAAAAGGAATCGTAATTATTTTACTTCATATTAAAAATTTACGAATCTCCCGACCTTGAATGTACATTCTTAAATTAATTTTAATTTGCCACTTATCGCCTCATCTGCTACAAGGACCCCTAGGTTTCCGTAGAAACCACTTCAGGAACTTGAGCCCTGGAGTCAATGAAAATTCTCTGAATGATTTCAAATTTTGTGCTGCAGGAAAGTTTTGTTTTTGTTTTTATAACTGTTACAATATATAGTGAAAACTCTAAAACTGACCATCTATGAATAACTCATTTTTTCTAATGTTGATTGTGAATTTTGCTTTGTATGGTTCAGGGGTAGCAAATTATATTGGCTAAAGGGCTTATTGTAAAAGCGCAGGATACAGATGGGTCGCACTTTTTTTAAAAATGATTGCATTCATTAGTTAACTTCGCATCTCAGAAATGATTTAAATTGTACTATAAAATTCAATAAATTTAAGTTAAATAAAATAGGGGCAATTTTATTCAATTTCTTTACTGTCCGAATATCATATCCATAGCTGCAAGCAAATTTCATTTTAAAACCAGTTTAATGATACAAATGAACCCCCAATCACACTTTTGAACATTTTTTTTTAAATCAGGAAGATTGCTTATTGAAAGGCTCATCACAGACTACAGTTTTTAAGCCAATCATATTGCATAGATGTTTACGCTTGTTGATCTTCATGCAAGAAATATGTTTGCAAATATATGTTGACTTAAAAATAGCGAATATTTTATGTCTATTTCAGCGTTTCTCAAACTACGGGGCGCGTCCCCCTTGGGGGTGTGATAACTCCATGACAGGGGCGTGAGCATATTGAAAAGTCGAAAACAAAAGATTATTTTAAAAAATTACTAATTTACTGAAAATAAACAAACAAGATACATCCTGACGTAATAAAAAATAAATTCACATTTGCACTGATATAATACACTTATATATATATGTATTAGTACTGTACAGTTTATTTTATAATTAATTTAATAATACTAAGTTAAGAACAAGTTTAATAATTACTAGTGACCCCCCCCCCGCTCTTGCATATATAAATAATATACAAAAATTAACACTTATCTGGATAATTTGCATCGTTTATAATTAATCCCTTTACTGCTGATTAAAAGTTATGCGATTCGCTCCCTAATGCCACCGCTTTCTACGAAGGCGTGCGTATGTTATGTATTGGGGGGGGGGAGAGAAATGAAATAAATAAGCAAACCCTCCTAAATAATTAAATCCTTCGCAGATACTGTCAAGGTCCTTTTATTGTGTTTCAAAGTCATCAGAATAATTTTTTAGATAGCAGTGCACATAAAATATTGTTCTTCGGAAAGACGTAAATATACGTCAGATGAAAATAATGCTTTGACTGAAGTTACAGTGGAATTTAAGAGGTTTTAGTCGTATTGTAGCTATAGCATCTAAATATAGTATTATTGAATTCAGTACATTGTTATTGTATGGAGGTGCGGAGAAGGGGGGGGGGCTCGAGGAAAATTACGATTGAATATTGGGTCCAAATATTGAAAGTTTGAAAAGCACTGGTCTATTTGGTTTTCTGACTGACTGGGTGGGCTGTTATTTGCTCGCCCAACGGTATAGTCCATGGAAGAATTCAGTTTCATGAGGAATACTTCCTTAAATTTTATGGTGAAAAATACTAACTTATAAGTTACATTCGTGTTTGAAAAAAATACACCATAAAGAACTCATCAGATTTTGATGAAATTTATTTTACTAACTGCATTTACATACAAAAAAGATTAAATTTTTTGAAAACAAAATATTTCATAATAAATGTCAGTATTTGATGAAGTCGATATGCATTTCGATGGGTGTTTTTACACTACGAGGCATCCAATCCAAAATATTTTGAATTTGTATCCCAGGAAAGAACTTTTTAGATTCCTTCTATCCGAACTCAAAGTTTATCTGTATCCTTACGGGGAAAACGTCATGTGAGCAAGACGCCTATCGATTGAATTTCAGACATGCGCAGTGATGACATAAACAAGCGAATTGCAAAGATGAAAGGCATCTGTTGCGTTAAAAATGAAAAAAGGTTTGGACATTATTAATAATATGTAGACCGGTATTGACCTGTTAAAAGTAGTTCTAGGAACGAATTGAAAGAAGGGTCCAGGTTCCAGACCTTATCTATTGAAAACAGATTGTAAATATTATCTCAATTCTAAACAATTGAGATCATCCCAGACATCCAATGGCGTTCCATTCAATTACGTTCGGCATTCGGCGGTGCGATGTTAAGCATATCCAAGGTAAGTTGATTTGTATGGGCAATGTCGAAAAGAATTTTCCGCTTGGTTTTGAAGGAATAAGAAAGAATGAAAAAAACAAAAAAACAATTTAACTTTTCAGAAAGAATTTTCAATTTACGACAAAATAATAACTTGAATATATATTTTTTTATTTATTTTTTGAATGTTTTTTTTAAATAGACTAAAATTAAATTTTAGTTTGTTTTTCTTGCATATGAATTTGTATAAACTTTAAAACTATACAAATATACAGCGTGTAGTTATGAATCTGTGAAAATATATGTATTCCATGCATTGGATTTGATTTTAATTTACGTAGCACTGTAAAGCAACACAAAGGCTATTGTCAACGGGCCTCGTAATTTTGGACCGCGGTCAATATATCCTTAAGTTTATCAAATTGTTTCCTTGTTTTCAATGGTCATTTTTTGTTGGTTCAGCTGCTATTTTTAATTTTTTTATTTTCACAGTATTAAATTAACTACACTCATTGCGTCATCTGTTAATAAGAAATTATTTCAGTTATAAATGTATATGTTTTAATGTTATATGCATTTTATGCAAGGTACATTTACTACTTTACGTTAAATTGGAATACGTTACTATTATAACAAAACTTTAGTTGTAAGTACATATCTGAAACTAATATAACCTAAATAATTTTGAGTTTTATTTACAAGACAGTTATAATTTTCGATTGAAAATATTTCCGTTTAAATGTAACAAATGATGTTTTTTAAAGGTATACTTATTAGAATTTAAACCTTTTTTTTATAATGTTTTATTTTCCATTTTTCTTTGGGCAATAAATCAGCGAAATATAATTCATGTTCCAGATTAATGTTAAATGTTTAAAGAAGTCTTAGATTGAATATGTAATATAAAATCATTAAACCACTGTGTATGATGTATGGAAGTATCCATCATCTTGCAAATTTACATGTTTAGTTCGGTGCAAAATAAATAAAAAAAATAATATATCTTTGTATCATTTTTATTCCTGATGATGATTAAAAAAAAATTATTATAATTATTATTTTAATTTCATCCGCATTGCGGAATTCGTCTTCAGAATTTTCGTCATCGAGGTCATCTTCTGATATCCAACCGCCTTTTAACTGATCCAAATAATCTTCAATGTGCCTATCTTTTAAATTTCTCTACAAAAATAACATAAAATAAGCATATAAAAACATTTTTTCGTCATACTTAAGAAGTGAAATAACTGTATAGTGATGTAAGTGTCTGTCACATCGGTTTGGGAAGATTATTTGGGGTATTCACCTTTGTGCATATCGAAAAAACCCCACGTGTAGACCTGGATGTGTACTAACTGATGATACCAACCGAACAGTGGTTCCAAAACGATATGGAGCAAGCCATTATGTTCCGATGCAGAAATTATTGCTGCCGTAACAGTTAATGAAAAATACCGAAAAGTGATGAAGACGTTAACGTTGAGGACATCGTACACACTTTAAAATATTTCATAGTAAAGGACTAAAGGATATCGAAATCGCTTTTCAGTATTTTGAACAAAAAGGTGCCTTGGTAATGGTCTTATTGTTCCTTCGTCGTCTTTGAGATGAAGCAATAAAAAGCAGAGTACATTACAGAAGATAAGAGGACATTACGCATTTTTTTTATAAAAAAAAAAAAGTTGCCAGTTTTTACCATGTCGGCTACTTAACTTTCTTTACAGACAGCTTTCTTTGATCAAGTAAATTACTGCATACTATGCATTCATTAATTCTCATTTTCATGTAGTAAATGCTCTCTTCCTTCATAAGGAACGTGCTTTATCTTTATTTAACCCGGGATTGGGCGCGTGAGGCACAAAGTCACCCCAGGCTCACGAAATTTTTAATTCTGGGAAATCTGTTAGTTATCAATGAGACCTTGTGTTAGTATCCTCCTATACGACAGTCTACATGGGAACTAAAATTTATTTGTCAGATATGTCGTGTACAATAAAAATAATAATTACAAAAAAAGGATTGGGGTGACTCAGTCACCCCGCGTGGCCATTAACGTTAGTATCGATTGTGCGCCTGTTCCGTGCTTTTTTCGTTGAGGACACAGGGATTTCCCCCGTTAAGCCTAACTTTATTTAAAAATTCATTACAAATCATTAATGTAATAAAAGATTATGAAATGTGCAGTTTATAATCATTCCAAATTCCATAAGCTCCAAAATTAAGGGAAAATGGTACGATTTATGCAAAATTTTTTAATTTAAGGATTTTCAAAATTGTTTTGGTTGCCTCCCATGTGTGTATACTATGTAAAACATATTTCGTGCTCAAAATTTCTTAAAATGCTAGCCATTTAAATTTGTAAGGCAAAAACTTAAAATTTGTGAAGTGATTTTAAAATGCTACTCATCCTACAACAATTTACATACACGCATGAAATTTGATAAGTACGTCAAACTATGTATAACAAAAGTTGGTATGGGCCTTGCGATAACATGGAGGGTATGCGTACAATACTTCTTTTTATGAATGCCTATTGAAAATTTCTTAAAAAATGTATAAATTCTGAGTTTAATTATTTAAAAAAAATAAGTATTGCTTTGATTCAAAAATGCCTACCAACTTTTGTTACATGGACTATTTGCAATAGGTTTAAGAAATTCAAAGCATTAGGCACAATAGAAAAAAAGCCTTAACATTTTAAATGAAGACATACCAGTTGTTTTATCTTTCCGAGATAAGTAAGTTTAAAGTTTTGATTTGCCATAGGGATGTGAATAAAAACGAACGCAACAGCTATCCTAATTCTGTGTTTTTTAAGTTGAGAGCTTTCAAATTTTGCCAGGTTATAGAAAGGTATGTAAAAAAAAATTTAAGCTAAAAAATTTAATTTGATTTTTTTACCGATTTTTGTTACTTAAATCGTACTGTGGCCCCTTGACACCGGTGTGATCACGGGCCTCAGAACGGGTAAAACGCAATCTCACATAAAATTATACCGTGTTCCCTGAAGTGATCATATGATCATGGTCTTGAACGGGTTAAGGGTGTTTGGGCAGTATTTTTTTTTGCTGTATCCTCAAGAAAACAATACATACAAGTGCACTACATTTTTTTCTGAGAAAACACTCCTACTTATTCTTTTTTAATCCCATTCTCGATAACCCGGTATCTTCCCAAACTAGGCCACCCTTTGGTTCATGTTAGGACGAGTTTTTGGCACTTTACTATAATAGATATCAATAGATACATAATACAAAGTAAATAGGATACTTACACCAATTTACCTGTAACCGTTTACACTTCCCTGCATATGGGAAGGACCCCTGATCCCCCAGCGATTAATCACAGGTTTCGTATTAAGTGAGACCCGTTCCCTGATTAATGATTCGCTTCCTGATTTTCGCCCACTTCCTGGAGCCTGCTGCCCCAAAACGGTTCAGCAGAAAAAAGATCCAACTGGTGCGATATTCGTTGTCAGTATCAAATCACTCACGGGACTACGTCATTTTTTTAATATCGAATGATATAGACGTATGTATGTGTGTTACACTCTGGATTGTTGACTGCAAGGTAACAAATCAATTATTGGGGTTATAGGAAACCGTACTTCAATTACGACTCATTGAGGAAGTTTTTTAATGTTTTGTCAAAGAAGAATGTGTTCGAAAAGGGGATGATTGTGTCCATTAGATATTAGTCAAGGAATAAATTATTTTTTAAGAGTTTTCGAAAAAACCTTGTTAACATTTGAATCACATTTTTATGAGTTTCAATTTTTCCCCCATGTGGTGCGTTTGGCTATATTTTCAGATAATTACTTTAAAATGCTAGGAAAAAAAGAAATTTGAAATAGCGATACTGTTGTGTTCAGTTTTCAGAAATCTTTCACCGAGCATTTTCGGAACTTTCTGCCCGAAAAAAGACAGAGGATATTATTGAAAATTAATTCTTTTAATTCTACTGTGAAAAAAAAACTATAAATTCAAAAGAGAAAACTCAACTAATGAAAGAATACATGAAATAATTCTTCTTTTAAATTTTCTTTTGAGGAACTTTATCTCATCAAAAACTGCCACATTGATACAATTCAAAATAGGGTGATGCAATATTACATCAGCTACTGATTCTGACCAATCACAGTGTGTGTGTGTGTTTTGAATAGTGGAAATCATATGATATCAAAGATTCCGGTTGGGAAAGATATAAAAACTGAGATCTGCGAAATGTAAATAATAATGATTTTGTTCACTATCTAATGTCCGTGTGTGTTTTTATTGTTCCTATTGGCTTTGTCGCTTTGTATTATAATTAACAAAATGTGGAATTAAGATCAGAAAACATTTCATCAGTCCATGAAATGACTGCATTTCACTCCTGGCAGAAAAATCCACCCCACTTGTAAAAAGTTCTGTGATCATTCAGATTCATTCAATTACATTCTGCGATACATCGGACTTTCTTAAGGGGACTTAACATCCAATACCCTTATTGTTACTGAGTCTTTTGCTGTCAACAATCTTCTGGAGCCTATTTGACTTATGTCAGACCTTTCAGGATAAGAAACTACAACAATAATAAATCCTTCCAGGCTCATTTTATTTCTGGATTGTAGATAGAAAGTCAATTTTCTAATGCTTATTT
>BMAO01003582.1:0-43801 GCA_019973975.1 Trichonephila clavata | reverse complement strand
TGAGGGTGTCCAACTCAAAGGCTAACTTGGGCCGTACAAACGAGGTTTTAACTCAGTTTGGACCACAATAAATTTAAATATTCATAGAAACCTAGGTTTATTTCGAATAATTCATTATAATGAACAAGAAAAATTTAATGTTTATGTCCTGACGCATAGCATCTCTTTTTCACTATTATCTTCGATATTTCGAGAGAATTTTTTTATTTTATATATAATTGTGTGCTGTGATATATTGGTTGAGCCGCAAAAATATTCGTTTTGTGCCGTGAATTTGGCACCCCTGCTCTAGGACATCCAACTAGAGCCAAAATTAGTCACAATTAGAATTTCATTTAAAAACTCGTTTTGTACACGTGGTGTGAGATTTTAGTGTTGCGTGCAATCCCATTTTGCACCGGACACAGTCTCTAAGTATATATTTAAACTCTCATAGTACGTCTGTTATGTTCTGAAAATCTTACCTCAGCATTACAATGGACAGCAAGGTTCTGCTTCTTCCATTTAGTCAGTATAAAAATTAAAGTCCAGTACATGTCTCAAAGTTTAAAAAATGATACTAGTTCAAAACTCCTTATTTTCGATGGAAAATAACGTAAAAAATTAGATGGCAGAGACTTAGAGCAAAAATTTTATTCGAGTGTTCTCCATGTGCTCTCTTTCTAACTATATTTACACACTAGCCGTTACCCTCCCGCTTCGCTGGGTATTTCATGATGTTTTATAAATATATCTGTTTATATATATAAAATATTGATATCTATGTCCTAGCATTAAGAATTCTATTGTATATATATTGAAAAATATACCTGCAACTCTCCCCTCTTGATAAAAAAAAAAGGACAAAACTACTAATTTGTATTATCTAATATTGAGTATAGAATGATGTTTACACTTTCATAACCCTATAAGAAAGTGGATTTCCGCAAAACATATTTTAGGTGGATCTCTACTCCATAAAATAAACATGGAAGCCAAATTTCAAATCTAAATCTAATAGGGTAAAAACAAAATTGTTACTATCAATACCCCCCCCCCCTCGTAATGCCGTTGAGAGTCGTTCTCCCAAAAACCATTCTTAGCAGATTTCAATTCAACAAAAGAAAAATGTCAACCAAATTCCATTATTATAGCTCTTGTAGTTCGAAAAAAGAAATTTTTTGTCAACACGCTCCAGTAACCCCTTGCTCCCCAGGAGTTGATTCCCGTCAAATGCATTCTTAGTGGATCCCTATTCAACAAAAGGAACATGCTTAACAAATTTCAAGTACACAGGTGTAACAATTTTAAAACAGGATTTTTTTCCTATAACTCCCCTTCACCCCTCCTTGGGTGTCGATTTTTGTTTTACTCTTTGTTTGAGGAACTCTATTCCATGACAGGAATATGCTTACCAAATTTCAAGACTGTACGTCTAATAGTTTAAAAAATGGGAATAATTATCTATAACCCCCTTGAGCCCCTCAACGCCACTTGGGGGTCTGTTTTCACAAAAACCCATTTTGTAGCGGATCTCTACTCTACAAAAAGAATGTGCTTACCAAATTTGAAGACTGCGAGTCTAAGCGCCCCTTGAGACCCCGCAACGCCACCTGGGGGGGGTTGATTTTCCCAAAACACATTATATATTGTATCTTTACTCCATAAAAGGATTCTGTTTATCATATTTAAAGACTGTGCTTCGAGGAGTTTAAAAATGGAAAAGTAATTATCTATAACTCCCCTTAAGCTCCTTAGCGCCACTTGGGGGTCTATTTTCACGAATCCCATTTTGTGGCGTATCTCTACACTATGAGAGGAACCTGCTTACCAAATTTCAAGACTGTGCGTCTAATAGTTTAAAAATCGGAATAATTATTTATATCTCCCTTAACCCCCTTTGGGGGTCAATTTTCCCAAAACCCATTTTCTAGCAGATATTAACTCCATGAAAGAATTATGCCTATATCAATTTTCAAGCCAGTAGGTCAAGTACTTTAAAAACGAAAATATTTATCTTTTACGCCCCTTATTCCCCCTCAACACCCCTTGGGGGGGGGGCTATTTTCCCAAAAACCCATTTTGTAGCGGATCTCTACTCTATGAAAGGAATCTGCGTACCAATTTCAAGATTGTACGTTGAGTAGTGTAAAAATAGAAACAATTATTTATAACACCGATTAACCCCCCCCCCCCGGTAACGCCCCTTGCGTTTCGAATTTTACAAAAAATCCGTTCTTAGCTGATCTCATGAAAGGAACATGTCTACCAAATTTCAAGTCTGTAGGTTGAATAGTTTCGGAGATATCGTGATTAGTCAGTCAGTGAGTCCCTTTTCTCCTTTATCTATATACTAGCTGTTACCCGCCCGCTTCGCTGGGTATTCCATGATGTTTTATAAATTTTTGCCGGTTATATATATGTATAAATTATTGATATTTAAGTCCTGGCATTAAGAATTCGATTGTATTGAAGAATATACGCCCCTTATGCCCCTCAACGCCACTTGGGGATCGATTTTCACGAAACGTATTTTGTGGCGTATCTCTATTCTATGAGAGGAATCAGCTTACCAAATTTCAAGACTGTGCAACTAATAGTTTAAAAATCGGAATAATTATTTATATCTCCCCTTAACCGCCGCAATACCCCTTGGGGGTCATTTTTCCCAAAACCCATTTTGTAGTGGATATTTACTCCATGAAAGAAATAAGTCTACCAATTTTCAAGCAGGTTGGTCAAGTAGTTTAAAAACGAAAAAAATTATCTATTACGCCCCTTAACCCCTTCGCAAAGCCACTTGGGGGTTACTTTCCCAAAAACCATCTTATATCTGATCTCTACTCTATGAAAGGAATCTATTTATCAAATTTAAAGACTGTCCGTCTAACAGTTTAATAATGAAAAAAATTATCTATAACGCCCCCTAAGCCCCCGCAATGTCACTTGGGGGTCGATTTTCACCAAACTCTACTCTATGAAAGGAATCTGCTTACCAAATTTCAAGATTGTACGTTGAGTAGTTTAAAAAAGGAAACAATTACTTATAACGCCCCTTGCGGTTCGAATTTCGCAAAATCCGTTCTTAGCGGATCTCTACCCCATGAAAGAAACATGTCTACCAAATTTCAAGTCTGTAAGTTGAATAGTTCCGGAGATATCGTGATTAGTCAGTCAGTCAGTGAGTCACTTTTCTCCTTTATATATATAGATATAAATTGTTGATATCTAAGTCGTAGCATTAAGAATTCGATTTATTAAAAAATATACTTGTCGTTTCTTGATATAAAAAAGAAAGGGCAGAACTTATCTAATTTGTATTTTCTAAAATTGAAGTATAAATGATGTCTGCGTTTTCGTAACCCTATAACCAAGTGGATTCCCGCAAAACCAATTTTCGGTGGATCTCTACTCTGGAAAATGAACATGCAAGCCAAATTTCAAGTCTAAATCTAACAGGGGGACGAAATTTTTACTACCCCCTCCCCCCGTAATCCCGTTGAGAGTCGTTTTCCAAAATAACCATTCTTAGCGGATTTCAATTCAACAAAAGAAAAATGCAAACCAAATTCCATTATTATAGTCCTTGTAGTTCGCAAAAAGGATTTTTTTTTGTCAATACGCCCCAGTAACCTCTTGCTCCCCAAGAGTTGATTTCCTTCAAATTCCTACTCTACGAAAGGAATCTGCTTACCAAATTTCAAGACTGTACGTTTTATAGTTTAAAAATGGGGATAATTATCTTTAACGCCCCTTGAGCCCCCACACCGCCACTTGGGGATCTGTTTTCACAAAACCCATTTTGTAGGGGAACTGTACTCTATGAAAGGAATCTGCTTACCAAATTTGAAGACTTTGCATCTAATAAATTAAAAATGGAAAAAAATTACCTATAACGCCCCTTCAGTCTCCGCAACGCCGTCTAGGGGTCGATTTTCACAAAACACGGATCTTTAATCCATGAAAGTCTTCTGATTATCATATTTCAAGACTATACGACCAGTAGTTTAAAAATGAAAATAATTATCTATAACGCCCCTTAAGCCCCACAACGCCACTTGGGTTTCGATTTTCACGAAACCCATTTTGTAGCTTATATCTACCTTATAAGAGGAATCCGCTTACCAAATTTCAAGACTGTACGTCTTATAGTTTAAAAATTGGAATAATTATTTATATCTCCCCTTAACATCCCCCCCCCCGCGCAACACCCCTCGGGGTTAATTTTCCCAAAATCCATTTTGTAACGGATATTTACTCCATGAAAGAAACACGCCTACCAATTTTCAAGCTGGTAGGTCAAGTAGTTCAAAAACGAAAATATTTATCTATCACGCCCTTAATCCCCCGCAATGCCACTTAGAGGGCTATTTTCCCAAAACCTATCTTGTAGCTGATATCTACTCTATGAAAGGAATGTATTTATCAAATATAAAGACTTTGCGTCTCATAGCTTAAAAATGGAAATAATTATCTATAACGGCCAACACCACTTGAGGGTTAATTTTCACTGAACTCATTTTGTAGGAGATCTCTACTCTATGAAAGGAATCTGTTTACCTAATTTCAAGATTGTATGTCGAGTAGTTTAAAAATGGAAACAATCATTTATAAAGCCCCTTACGATTCGAATTTTACAAAATTCGTTCTTTGCTGAACTCTACTCCATGAAAGGCACATGTCTACCGAATTTCAAATCTGTAAGTTGAATAGTTCCGGAGATATCGTGATTAGTCAGTCAGTGAGTCTTTTTTCTCCTTTATACTATATATAGATATAAAGGAGAGAAAAGAGAGACTCACTGACTGACTAATCACGATATCTCTGGAACTATTCAAGCTACAGACTTGAAATTTGGTAGACATGTTCCTTTCATAGAGTAGACATCCGCTAAGAACGGATTTTTTCCCCCGAAATTCGAAATGTAAGGGGCATTACAGGGGGTTAAGGGGCGTTATAAATAATTGTTTCCATGTTTAAACTACTCGATGTACAATCTTGAAATTGGGTAAGCAGATTCCTTTCATAGAGTAGAGATCCGCTACAAAATGAGTTTGGTGAAAATCGACCCCCAAGTGGCGTTGCGGGGGCTTAGGGCGTTATAGATGATTATTTCCATTTTTAAACTATTTGACGCACTGTCTTTAAATTTGATATAATAGATTCCTTTTATAGAATAATGGCCAGTTACAAAGCAGGTTTGTGAAAACACGCTCTAAGTGGCGTTGCGGGCGTAATAGATAAATATTTCGTTTTTAAACTACTTCACCTACCTGCTTGAAAATTGGTATGCAATTTTATTTCATGGAGTAAATATCCATTTCAAAATGGATTTTGGGAAAATTGACCCCAAGGTTGTTAGGCGGGAGAGGGGGGGGGTTAATGGCGTTATAGATTCCGATTTTAAGCTATTAAAGTACAGTCTGAAAATAGTAAACAGATTCTCTCATAGGTAGAGTCCGCTACAAATGGGTTCGTGAAAATGCCCCAAGTGATGTTGGGACTTATGGGCGCTATAGATATTATTTCCATTTTTAAACTATTAGACTCACAGTCTTTATATTTGATAATAGATTTCTTTCATAGAGTAGAGATCAGTTATAAGATGGGCTTTGTGAACTAAGTGGCGTTACGGGGGATTAAGGGGCGTAATATATAAATATTTTCGTTTTTAAACTACTTGACCTACCTGCTTGAAAATTGTTAGGAATGTTTCTTTCATGGAGTAAATATCCGCTACAAAATGGGTTTGGAGGGAATTGACCCCCAAGCGTTGTTGCGGGGGGTTAAGGACAGATATAAATAATTATTTCTATTTTTGAACTATTAGACGCACATTCTTGAAATTTGGTAAGCAGATTCCTCTCATAGGATAGAGATACACTACAAAATGGGTTTCGTGAAAATGGACTCTCAAGTGGTGTGGTGGGGTTTAAGGGGCGTTATTGATAATTATTTCCATTTTTAAACTACCGGATGTTCAGTCTTGAAATATGATAATCAGAATCCTTTCATAGATTAAGGATCCCCTATATAATGTGTTTTGTGAAAATCAACCCCTAGGTGGTGTTGCGGAGGCTCAAGGCACGTTATTGATAATTTTTATGCATTTTTATTTTATTGGATGCACGGTCTTCAAATTTGGTAAGAACATTCCTTTCATATAGTGCAGTTCCCCTACAAAATGGGTTTTGTGAAAACAGACCACCAAGTGGCGTTGCGGGGGCTAAAGTGGCATTATAGATAATTATCCCCATTTTTAAATTATTAGACGTACAGTCTTGAAATTTAAACAAAGCAGATTCTTTTCGTAAAGTAGAGAACCGCTACAAAATGGGTTTCTCGAATATCAACTACCAAGTTTAATTTCTGGAGATTAAGGGCTATAAAAGGGTTATAAATCGATAAATATTTCCATTTTTTAACTACTTCGCCTACCTGCTTGAAAATTGGTAGGCATGTTCCTTTCATGGAGTAAATACCGCTACAAATGGTTTGGGAAAATTGACCCCAAGGGGTGTTGCGGGGGGTTAAGGGCAGAAATAAATAATTATTTCTATTCTTAAACTATTAGACGCACAGTCTTGAAATTCGGTAAGCATATTCCTCTCATAGAATAGAGATACACTACAAAATGGGTTTCGTGAAAATCGACCCCGAGTGGTTTTGCGGGGCTTAAGGGTCGTTATGATAATTACTTCCATTTTTGAACTACTGGATGTAGTCCCATAACAAAGAGTAAAACGAAAATTGACCCCAAGGAGGGTTGCGAGGGGTCAAGAGGAGTTATGGGGAAAAATTCCTGCTTTTAATTGTTATACCCATATAGTTGAACTTTGTTAAGTATGTTTCTTTTGTTGAATAGTGATCCACTAAGAATGTATTTTACGGAAATCAACTCCTGCGGGCAGGGGGTTACTGGGACGTATTGACAAAAAATTTCCATTTTTCGAACTACAAGGACTATAATAATGAAATTTAGTTTGCATTTTTCTTTTGTTGAATAAAAATTCGCTAAGAGCGATTGTTTTGGAAAACGGCTCTCAACGGGATTACGGGGACATTGATAATAAAACTTTTTTTTTTTTTCAGTTAGATTTAGACTTGAAATTTTTCTTGCATGTTGAATTTACGGAGTAGAGATCCCCCGAAAATTGGTTTTGCGGGAATCCACTTGGTTATAGGGTTACGAAAGTGAGAGCAAACATCATTCTATACTTCAATTTTAGAGATTTTTAGAAAATACAAATTACATGGGTTCTGCCATTTTTTTTTTTTTATCAAGAGGCGACAGTTACAGGTATATGTATACTTTTCAATACAATCTAATTATTAATATGCTAGGGTTTAAATATCAATAATTTATATATATACATAAACAGTATAAATTTATAAAACATCATGGAATACCCAGCGAAGCGGGTGGGTAACGGCTAGTATATATATAGATATACTCGCGACAAATATTCACTTATTATTTTGGGGCTTCACAAGGATTGTTTTCATAACGCTGAACAGACACATAGTTCTCTTAATTTTTTAATGATGATATGGTTACCCATAGCCCAAGATTGAAGATCTTCAAGAGCTTTATTCGTATAGTTCTAAAGTTATCTTAGTCTATGATTTATAATTTTGACAAATACTAGTTGCCATTCATATCACTGTTATGAGCAAACATGCTTACATGGATATTCCCAACTTCTTTAAATTTCACAATGAGATTATTGATAATAAATGTTGAGAGTATGTGAAATTATAATCACTAATCTCTGTATTCTTCCAAACTTGTCACGTCCCTGAGAGAAAAATCTTTCAATTCAAGTACAACCATTGTCTTGACCTAAATAGAAGGAATATTAATATATTCTCGTTTTCTAAAAAATTAGACTGATAAGTGTTTCAGACCAGATATTCTAAAAACTGGAAATATATATGCTGTCTGGAGCCTGTGTAATCTTTCACTTTTAAGTTTTTTTGTAGCCCCCTTTAATTTCTCTGTTGAGATTTTTTCATTAATAAGATTATCTTTAGGATGCAGTTAAGTCATAGCCTGCACATTTGAAATCTTGTGAGTATATTTATTCAGGAAGTACCAAGTGAATTTCTCCGCTATGGCTCTAGGACAGTGTTTCTGAAACTCTGGGGTGCTCCCCCCAGGGAGGGCGGGATAACTCTAGATGGGGAGTGCGAGAATTTTGAAAAGTTGAAAACAAAGGAAAATTATTGATTTACTGAAAGGAAGCAAAACAAAATACATCCAGGTATAATAAAAAAATAAAATACACATTTACGCTGATATAGTACACTTACGAATGTATAAGTACTGTACAATGTACTTGATAATTAATATAAAAATACTAAGATCAAGTTTTATAATTACCAGGTTGTCATAAAATTATACACAAAATTTAATACTTATCTTAATAATTTGTACGGTTTATAATTAAAGTCGCCTTTTTGTAGTTTTAGCCTCAAAATACATTATTATTGGATTCACTACATTGTTATTGTGAGGCTTTGGAAATTTGAGAAGCACTGCTCTAAGATAAATCTATCAGTTATAAATTATGGACCGGGGGTCTGAGTGAGTGGAGCGTAGTTGACACCCCGCACTGACCCTACGTGGTCTCTCTCGATAGAAACCATATGTAACGGATTCCGTCTCAGTTGGAATCTTGAACTTGGCTTCAGCATAACTAGACATGCTGTTGTTTACTCGTATATTTTAAATCGGACTCTTTTTCTTGGCTTCGGCGTCCAGGTGCCGTTGCTTACTAGAATTTTTATCTTGAATATTAGATTTCTCTTTAGTTTCTGTCTAATTAATGTAATGGTTTAATTTGTTAAAGATTGTTAAGTTTATTGTTGAAAGTTATTGTTACCAATAAATCCAGGAAAAGAAAATTTCTAGGACTCCAAAAAAAGAATATTATTATTATGTTATAACACCACACACACCAACCGGTATTCACCATACTATCTCCATAGGGTGGTTTATCTTAACTATGTTCCTATTGTTAAAAGTATTCATAAGTCTCTCCTGTAATCAATTCTATTTAATACCCCATTCCAATATTATCTTTTAGCCCCAACAACTTCATTTTATCAAAGCACTCACCCTTCTCCATTTAATAACATCCTGCATTTGTTCCTTTGGGATGTTCCCCTCCCTCCTTTCTACCTCCACTTTGGCTTGCCTTTGCATTTATATTGAAAAGAATGTCTGTTTCTTTGCTTTTTGATTCACATTGGAATTCTGTGATTTTGAAAAAAAGCTTGTTAGGAGAGGGTTTTATCATGGGGTATATTAATCACACAACATTTTCCATATCAGTTAAAACACCAGAGTAATTTGCTTTCTTAAAATTCTACAGAGCTCTTGGATGAGAAGCAGTGGCGTAGCTACCAATGGGTAAGGCTGTGTCGTCCTCCGGCGCCCTCAAGCTCAAGGATGAGGGGGGGGGGCTCAGACACTGACCACCAAGCAAGCCGAACTTGCGATAATTTTCCCCAAATTTAAAATATAAATATAAAAGGTTGCAAAAAAAAAAAATACATAACTAGAATCATGGCAATTCAGTTGCAAAAGTAATTTTGAACTTGTAGAGAATTCCGTTGTTTTGTTTTGCGAACTTTACTTATTGAAAAATTTATATTATTTTCATTTTTTCCCCTACAGACTATTACTTGAAAGCTCTAAGAAAAATCTGACCATACTTATTACATCTTGAAAAACATACACAAGAGGCGATTCCTTTGCAGTTACATTCTATTTTTAATAACAATATGATTCATAAAAAGCTAGTTTCTTGTTTCAATATTTCGCATTCTTCTGGTATCTGCAATAGACTAAAGTAATTTTGTGCCCCTCCTCTGTTTTATAAAAAATTATAATAATGTAATATTGTATTATATTTTCTTGTTCCTGCATGTTTTTATATCATTTTCTGTCTATCTCGGTGGGACCATTTTGTAACTCTAAGCCCTCTGGTGGGTGAGTTCGATCCTCCCAAATAAATAGCCAGGAATTCCCCAACGACGTTTTGTAGCGTAGCATTTCCTTTCTCCTTCCTTTTAACGCCAGTAAGTACTCGAACACATACGAAATGTATTGCATAAATTATAAAAATGAAATTATAGTTATAAAAAAAAAACCAGCGGTGTTTTTAAGCGCAAACAATGCTAAGAAAGAGAAAATAGTACGCAAAAACTGTATAATATTCATATATTTTTACTTGATAAAATCCAACTAAGATTCGGCTCTAATTTTTTTAGAACCAGGGTCTTTGGATACCTAGCTACGCCACCGATTAAAAGCATTGGATATAACCTCTGAAGTATGTCACCCTAGTCATTCTGTGTCCGCTACCTACACTGGTGTCCAAAAGTTAAGCATAATTTATAATTATGTGAATAAAGAAGGAACTGTAAATCAGAATGGCGGGAAACGTGATATGCGAGTGTAAAAAAATGATTCTAAAATAGAAAGCAAATCAAAAGAATGATAATAATTAATTTTATTATCCATAGCAAGGATTCACACTTTAAAGAAAAAAAATGAAAGAAAACATTAAGCAAAATACTGCTGCTGCAGTTTAATAAGGCGTGTGGTCACCTCTGACAGCCAGGCACGCTGCACAGCGATTTACCATACTTGCTATGAGATGATGAATGAGTTGTGGGCTCAAACGGTACCAAGCTTCTTGTGGAGCTCTCTTCAGTTCTGTAACGGAGCTTGGTGGGTGCGAAAAGGGCTGCAATTTGTCTCCCGAGCATATCCCATACATGCTCGATAGTATTTAAATCAGGGGAGTTCGCAGGCCATGACATGCACTGGGTGTTTTCCATTTCAAAGAAGTGATCAATCAGCACCACTCGGTGACATGGCGCATTATCATCCATGAATATGAAGTCAGGACCGACAGTACCTTGAAATAAGCAAACATAAGGCTCAAGAACTTGGTCTCTGTATCTTTGAGCAGTCACAGACCCCGTGTCAAAGAAATCATGATGCCTGCCCATACCATTACTCCCCTTGATGGAAAATGTCTTACCGTTATGTTTCTCGGTTCAAAACGTGTTCCACGTTCTCTCCATATCGTTACCCGCCGAGAATCACTACTCAGACTAAACCGGGACGCGTCACTGAACATCACATTCGCCCACTCTCCCACACTCCAATGTTGATATTTCAAACTCCAGTTCAAACAAGCGCGTTTATGCGCAGACGTGAGGGGAATGCAAACTGCTGGTCTTCTGGCATACATGTCAGCATGATTGAGTCTTCTGTAAACAGTTTGTCTCGAAATTCGTATTCCTGAGGCGACAGTGAGCGCCGAACCCAGTGCTCTGGCAGTACTGCCCCTCTGACGTCGCGCACTGATTACCAGATATCGGTCTTGGCGAGGGGTTGGGACTCTTGGTCAACCTGATACTGGTTGTCAGGTAACATCTCCCGTTTTTTGAAACCTCTGCCACAGTCTTGAGATCACAGACTGGTCCACATTCAGAATTCTAGACACTTCGGTTTGTGATCGTGAGGATTCCAGCATTCCAAAGATTCTTCCTTTCGTAAACATGTCCAATTGGCGTCTTTGTGCCATCATTCACCTTGTTTGATGGTTAACAACGTTCCTTCGCACAGCAGTTGCACCAAACTTGTCTGAACAGCCTATGTTGCGTGAATCGGTTTCTCCGCGTTTCGACATGCGCCGGTGTTTCGACATGCGCCGGTGTTGACTGAAAAGTTTTGAATAAACCCAATGTTTCTTCTTCACCCAATTAATATCCGCAAGAAAAGCTCCTTAGCAATGCAAGAAATGGATGGAAGAAATTATGGCAAGAAACGCCGAAATGATGGTCCTTGTAACTGCAAAATAACTTCATTAAATTTAGTAAATAAATCTGTTAAACAGGTAAATCGGTTTCCACTAGATTAAATTTTCTTTTAAAGTTAAAGTCATAATCTGGTATAATGAGAGTCACTAACTTAGACCCCTATTTACACCTTATGGACCCCCAAATTATTTTTTCACTGACGTGGACCCCTGCATGTTGCCATAGAACCATGGGGGTCTATATAGACCACTTTGGGAATCACTGACCTAAAGCATTGAAACGAATAAGAAAGACGTAAACTTGGATAAAATATCATTATAATGATTTGTGGATAGTTGAATATATGCGCAAATATTGTTTGTATAATTTTCAGTGATGGATTTAGGTGGTGGATTTCGAAGGCAAAGTTAATTTGACACCCTTATATTCAATAATAATAGTAATAATATTACGAATAGTTATAATAGATTCGAATTAAATTTAGGTATAAGAAAGTTTCTGAGTAACCTGATGAAGATATAATTAAATATGGTGAATTATACTCTTTTGTGTTGCATTGAGGAGCAAACAAACGCTACATTTAGATTTTTTGCGAACAATTTATGAAAAATCTAACAATAGATAAATGCTATACTTAACGAAAATTGTTTTTAGTACCAATTTGTTAGATACTTTTAATTTTACAACTTACACGATTAACTATTTTAAAAAATAATAATTCTACCCCTTTTAATATTGACATCTTGAGGTTGTCAAAGCAAAGAAAGAAGCATTAAAATTCGGTCTTACAGTTGATAAAAAACAAAATCAATTTCAAATTTTTGCCACCTCGAAAATTTTGGTGTCTTAAAAATTTGCCACCGTAAGACTTGAGCCTCGTGGGCCTAAAACCACGTCACTGATCATGTTAACATAACTCAAAGGGATGAATTTCATCACTATCAATCCGGATGCTTACTATTTCTCTACTAAAATCTTCTAAATTTTTATTCATTAAAACGGAATCAATTAAACACAGTAGAATATTTATAATAATGTCCACAGTAGAATCATGATCAGGATTGCTTTATAATATATGTATGATTCTCTGTAGTATTTGGGCAATCAAATATCGCTGTCCATTTGGAGTACGAAATTAATTATTTATTTTTACTAATATTTGAATGAAAAGTTATATTCAATTTTGTTTTCATATATTAGGTTCAAACTGGAGTATAAACTGTTTTTTTTCGGCGGGGGGGGGGGTTGGAATCAATCGTATAGGACACCACAGGAATATTAATTTAATTTTAATTTAGTGAGGCTGCTGTAGGCTAGTGGTTATGGTCACAGACTCGGGGTTAGCATGTCAAGTCGAGCCCTAGTGCAACTGAAGACTCACCGTGTAGAGCGGCTGATGCATGTTAAATCTGTTTTGGTCCAAAGACCTCCTATTGGCGTGGTGTGGAAGTTTGAAGAGGGGTTCAGCTCAGATGTCATGATTATTACTTGACCGGGGAATAAAATGACGAAATTCATCACCAATTACTTTCGTGCTTCTTTTGAGAGCGACGTAAATTAAAACCAAATGAGTGAGTCAGTGTTTATCTACATCGTGCCATAAAACAACATGATGATTATTGGTGACTAACCTCGTAATTTTAAATCAATCTCAATTAAAAACACCTAAAAAATGTTAGCGCCTTTCTTCTCCTAACTTCCACACCATGCCTTCCACCATGTCACAAAAGATTCAACATGCATCAGCCTTCTTACATGAGGAGTTTTGAGTAGTCCTAGCAGGGTCGTCTTAAGGCATGGGCTAACTGGGCCCGGGCCTCGCCCTAAGGGGGACTTGTTTCGTTCTTGACTTTGTCTTAGTAAGAACATGTACCGGATAGTTTTAATGGTCAAATATTATTCCCATACATATTCTCCGAAAAATAGGGAATTTCAAATTGCATGTAAACTGGCAATGGGGTGCATTATTATGTGATGACCGTTGTCTATGTCTAGGTCTAATACCACTAACAATTATTCAACTCATTTATTCGATATGTGGCCATCAGTCCAGCCGGTTTGTGCCTAGGTTTTTGAGATTGTGAGTCGTTCGAATCTATTTGTATAAAATTACCATTTGAATGAGTATTAGACAATGCATGCTATATATTGTCCACTTTTAAAGATCTCGGGCAGGGTCTATTTTTGCATAAGAGCCCAAGGCCTAAAAAAATCTAAAGATTTCTCTGGGCTACGTCCCTGAGTCCTAGGACTCCAACCACGACTCGGCATTGCTGACTACAAATTCGCTACCATGATCACCCAGCTACAGCAGCTGAATACTGAAACTGTTATTTTAGGATTTTATTCTGTTCCTTAACTGCAACTGTAATTGAAGTACTATAATTTGTTTATATTTTTAGAAAAGCATGATGTTCGTGAGTTAAAAGTGAGAAAGCTCGAACATTTTGTTCAGTTATCATTTATTAGGCACGGTAATGTTCTGTAATTTTTTGGTCAAATGCACTATTCAATAATTTTTTTGTATGTTTGTATTTTAAAATTACGAAACAGTCAGTTCTAAAAGTTACCGTGTAATTGAAGATGTGCTTATGCAATGTATGGTTAGAAATATCTGGTCGATCAAATCTCTCTCTCTCTTTTTTTTTATGGCTTTTACTTTAAACGTCTTTTTAATACTTTGTATTCAATTTTCACTTTTTTCCTTCAAAAAAAAATTATCCTAGTAAATTTGCTGCCTAGAATGAAGTTTCTACAAAAATTAAGCTACGATTTCTTCAATACATTTGATACTTTACAGCATATATGCATATAATAAATTGGCACATGTCATAATATTTTACATTTTTTTTTATTGCTATTGAATTATTTGAAAGCATTTAACATGTCTTTCAGTTATGAGCAAGTACAAAATTAATTCAAAGCTATTCAAAAGTGTTGTTTTGTTATCATTGCAAAATTGTTATCTTTTAATATTATATAAAGCGTGTTATCCGTATAAAATCTCTTTAAAATTGTATCACATGAATTCCCTATATGTTAAACAGCTTCTAAATCCTTTGGTTTAATTTTCCCATTCTGTTCAGAAACTGACACATGCACAAATTCTGTCATAAGATGTATTAATGTCTAATTTTATGTTGGCACATTAACTGCAGTATTGAAAATTATTGAAGTTTTCCAATAGATCATCATGCATAAACACTATAAATATTTAATTACAAACTTTTATTAAAATGTTTGATTACTTTTACACATTTGTATGATTGTAGTACTGAAGGTACAGGTTTCTATATTAATGTGTGTACTCTCATAGTTACAATTTTGCTGATGAAATATTAAATTTTTAATAAAATCCTGTTTTGGTCCTTTTTGTTGGAAATTTTAGTTTAGTGTATAAATTTATGAAATAAACTTAAGATGCTAAGTTTCTCTAGATTAATAGTGTAGCTGTCAAATTTTGTGTTGTTTAACAAATAGGGTTGCCATCTTTGCAAAATTATTGCCAAGTTTGGTAACAAAAGAAAAAATTCAGTGTCTACGTCAGGGGTGGCCAACACTGGAGTTGTGACAGTGGCACGTGAAGATATTGAAAATTTTGAAATATAATAAAGAATAACATTTGTCTCTGACAAAAAAACCCCCTCAAAATTTGTTTTAAACACATTTAATTAATTGAATTACTATAGAAATTTATCATGTAAAAAATATCCCTTTATTGTTGTATGCACTGGGTTTCCAAAGAAGTGCACGCATGAGATTTTGGAACTTAAGAGAGTGTTTTAAATATCTGGAAGTAAACAATGAACTGCTCGGTGGGTGCTTGATACTCAAAAATGAAGATTGGCTATTTAAGCTCTTTTTACCAATATTATGAGACACTTAAATCATTTAAATTTAAGATATGGGGAAAATAATTTTTTTTCCTATTTGGTCATATATCTTTTGTAAGCAAACTTTTGCATTTTTTCCCCCAATATTTTGAAGAAAAAATATTAACACTTTTCATAAAAATGCAGGAACCATCAACCAAAGTTAATAATGCTCTGAGCTATAATAGATTTAAAATTTTAATATTCATTTTAAAGGATTCATTCAGTGCTAAGTTGAATGACTTTCAAAATGATAAAAAAAATACTGATCTTTTCATAAGTTCGTTTTCAATTTCTCTACAAGACGTTGTTACCCACCTAAAATTCGAATTGGAATTATTAACCTACGGCATCATACTAAACTGAAAAGCAAATATAAGGAACTTATTTCAACTCAAGTGATCCAAATTTTTTGGAATTTTGAAAATTTGAACCGACAGGCAATTTTCCAAATGAATACAATTTGGTTGTCAGATGTTGTAGTTTTGGATCAACATGTGTTCACGAAGAAATGTTTTCTATTACGAACATAATAAAATCATAATATAGCTCAAAATTAATTGACGTACACCTAAAACAACCTAATTTCGTTAACATCTTCAAGAACTGATTCTAATGTAAATGACTTGGTGAAAAAAATTACAAATTCAAAAGCCACATTAAGCAAGTACTGACTGTTTAATAATAAATAAGAATTAAATATTTAAAGTTAATCATTTTTATTTTATACCTAAAAAAGTTTATTAACAATAAAACGTAAGTATTTATCATATTATTTTAAAATTTTCACTACTTAGACTTGTATAAAAAATATACTATATGCATAAAAACCCCATAATCCAATAAGTAACATTTTTTTCACCTTTTTATACCTTTTTGTTTGTTGAAAAAGTTAGAAGTGGCACACGTAACGATTTATCATCAGATAGTGGCACTCTTACCAAAAAGGTTGGCCACCCCTGGTCTATGTGGTAACCAAGATAGGATTCTACCATATTTTTTTTTTTTCTTTTTAATGTGAGGGAATTGTAGTCAAATAATTGTTATGCTATAGAAATGGTACTTACAAACTATCGCAGCCATATTGGGGCAGCATTGAATAAAAACAGAATGTGCTGAGAAGAGAATATGGAGCATGTAGTTGAAAAATACTATGTGAAAAATAAGGAATAATTATAAATAAATAATAAGCAATAAAAGAAAATTGATTTTTATTTTTTAATTTAACTTATTTTTATATTGTTAGTATATCATACTTATTAATAATAATATAATAATTATATTATAATTATTATTATTGAATTTCACTAAGAATTTGGTAAACATTAAAGATTCTCATTTTATTATTCACTCTTGTCATATCAACAAAACGGTTAGGCTTATAATGAGGGCAACTGGAGAAATATGAAATGAAGCACTTGTCATTCAGTGCCTATGATATGTGTGAAATTGGGGTTGCCAACTTTCTGCGCTGATTTTTTGACAAAAATAACTTGTTTCACACAGATTAGCAACCTTTAAAAAGATAATTTTATCAATATCTATTGTAACTGTAATCAAATTAAGCATGGCTTCAGTAGGTTACTTTTGCTTATTTTTAAAAAATTTGTATGTGCTAGAACGCATGATTATTTCCATTCATTTGTTGTACTATTTCATATGAAAAAGCTTTTATTAATTAAATGAAGGAAAATAAGCACCATTCAGAAATTTAATCACATTTTGCTAATATATTTTAAATTATATTTTAGTTAAAAAAAAAATTCTGCAATACTATAAATATGTATGCTAATATCTCATTTCTGCCTCATTCATATTATGTGTTTTTTATTGTGTTTTATATAATGTAGTTTAACAAAGCAAAAAGCTGGTCTAATTGAGACCAATTAAGAGATTCTTATTGTATATTCATTGTGCGTTAATTTTTAAACTCTTATCTGTGTGTATCATACTTTTTTAAAGTACTTATAATAGAACTTTTCAATAAAAAGGGTTCATTTAATGAGGTATTTTTTTTATGTTTATACATTTACTTTAATTCCTCTTTCTTCTTTAGTTTTTTTTCTAAGCTGATGAGAGATTCATTATCATTAGAATGAGAGTCCATTTTGAATACTTTTTGCAACATTAGTAGCATCCAATGAGTCTAGGCCAGGGCTTTTGAAACTATGGGTCGCGACCCCGAATGGGGCACGTAGCAAAATTCTGGGGTCGCGAGAGATTTTAAGGAAAAGTCAGTAGGGTAAAAATCTTGAAATGATCGATTTTGAGTATTTGATATTTCTGATATCTGTAATTCATAACCTTTCTAGGGATATAACACACTTGCCATATTTTCAATTAAAAGTATGTCAAAATGACTTTTAAAAAATCATCAACTGGTGGGCCACGCCCACTTTTGACAGACATTACCTTTTAAATATCCTGAAACAATAATGTAAGGATACGGATTCCAACTACAAAACTTTATTATTACATGCAGAAGTGAGATGGTTGTCAAGAGGTCAAAGTTTAAGAAGATTATTGTTATTAAAGGACGAAATCGAAATATTTTTAACTGAACGAAAATGTGAACTTTCTGCTTTTTTTTTCAAAATGACTTATGGCTATCCAAGCTGTGTTATTTGTCAGATATCTTTGCGAAATTAAACGATCTCAACTTGTCTCTTCATGGAAAAAATTGCAATACATTTACTTCAAATGAGATAAAATTGAAAGTTTTATTAAAAAGATCAACATTTGGAAAAGTAGGGTAGAAAAAAATTCGTTCAAAATGTTTTCCAGTGTCAACAATTTTATAATCGAGAAAAATCATTGTAAAACTTTTATTGCAAAATTACTGTAGATCACTTAAAAGCGCTAGAAACACAGTTCCGTACATATTTTATATTAAATATTGATTTCCAAAAAATAGCTTGGATTCAAAAGCCGTTTTGGATTGGCTTAAGTGAGATTGATCACCTGCCAGTTAAAGCTCAAGAGGAATTTGCTGAGCTTTCGAGTGACTCAAACTTAAAACTACAATTTCCAAAAAAGCCCTTGACTGAATTCTGGATCGGAACTAGAACTGAATTTCCCACAACCGCTTATATGTCGTTAAATGTTCTTCTGCCATTCAACACCACATATTTATGTGAAGTTACTTTCTCAGCTTTAGCACATATTAAATCCCAATATCCTTCATCGCTAAAAAATGTTGAAGAGCTCTTACATCCAGCAGTGTCAAACATTCCACCAAGATTTAATTTATGCAATAAAAAACAGTCACATCCATCTCATTAAATTTTTTCCTTTAATTTTAATTTAATATTTACCACTCAATGACTGCATTCGAATATATTCGAGCGAACTAAGACGGTCAGAATTCCCTTTTATTTGTTATTGCAAAAAATGCAATTTTGATGAAAAATAGGGCATATAATTTTTGTAACTATAATAAATACAATTTTACAACTTTTTGTGCAATTTTTAATTTTAGATTTTTGTATGTTTCTAAATGAATTCTAAAACTATATATTTTCATATGTATATGTATATTGTTACCTAATAAACTAATCATCAAAAATATTAATTTATCTCTCTTTTATATTTATATGGGGTTGCCACTAAACTCGCAATCATAAATGGGGTCGTAAATGAAAAAAGTTTCAGAAGCCCTGGTTTAGGCCAAAATCATTTTTAAGTTTTAAAACTTCTGCTGAAAGAGTATGCATTTGTGGATCAAAGCTGTATAAATCATTAATGCAATGTAGCAAAACATATATATATATATTTGAGAACATTTAGAAATCTCCATGCACCACAAAGGAAGAAGTATAGAAGTAAGCATGAAGCACACATTATGAAGGAATTTAAAGTCATGAAGGATTACAATACAAACATCCATGCCTTCTCCAGGATTCGAACCCAAGCCCTATGGCACTGCAGTCAGCGTCACTAACCACTATACCGGTTGGGTGGCTAAACAAGTTTTATTTTTATTTACTTATTTTGAGTATAATAGTTTAGTGATCATGGTCACAAACTTGTGACAAAACATGTGGCCGAGTCACAGGCTTGAGTCCTAATGTTACGCAAGACCTCTGAATATGTAGAGAGAGTGATACATGTTAAAAAATGTCATAGCTGAAAGTCCTCAAATTGGTGTGCTGTGGAAGTTAGGGCTGTGGTGTGGCTGACTCAGATATTGTCCTTGTCCCTTGACTTCCTTTCAAAATTACAAGGCTCATTGTCAATAGCTCTTATGTTGCTTTAGAGTGAGACATCAATAAATACTCTCCCTCATTTTTTTAATTTCTTTTCATGCACGTCTGACATTCCTAAAAGCAATTGCAGTTTTTCCACAATGCAATAAAGGATCACCCAACACCAACAATATTGCTTTAATGGGAATATTTTGGCAGAAAAGTTTTCCAAACATAATATTAAATCAGTTGGTACTAACTGAAATTTATTACTCAAATTAGAAATGAGACTACAGCAATATTGGCAATAAATGAACTTACAGTAAGCAAGATATTCCTGTATTTATATGAATTTCAAACAAATTATTGAATTGTTAAATTGTGAATTGAATTTTACATTTGAAAAATTCATGAAGGGCACCTGAGTTGCATTTCTCTGAAATTAGAGTATGATTTGTTAGTAGTAAAGGAATCTTTTAATTGTATAGTAGAGATGAATATAAAAAAATATGAAAGCAACTTGAATTCTCTTTTGTAAAAAGAAAAGTGCTTAATGACTGATCTGTGGAGGGATTCCAGACCTGATAATGGACAGCCCAGTTCACCATACCCCAAAAGCAGTGACCAAGGTTACTGGAGGTGTTTTGTCTCCAACACTTTTTTGTCAAACTGGTGACTTGGAAATTGAACACTAAATAGCAACACATCCTAGTACTACTGGTTGATTATGCCCTCCATGGAGAGTCTAAGACAGCAGTCGCCAAACTGTTTGCCCTAACAGACCAGTAAATTCATAATTTAAATCCTGCGGTCCACTAATAGGGTTTTTATGTGTTAAATATATTTATAAAAAAATTGTGATCTTAAAACATAAACTTAATGGGATGAGTAAGTATTTTCCACATTTTTCTCGGGACCAGCGAAATTTTCCTTCAGACCTCTAGTGATCCACTGACCATCACTTTAGCAACCTCAGGTTTAAGACATCTCCAATAGAGTGATGCAAAAAAAGCTGCGGCTCTATGTCAACCAGAACTATCGCCTCAACAAGAAACTGCTTATGCTGTCATCAGGAAATATTCCAAACAAGGCTCATTCCTACTGGGGTTTTAAATTTCAGTAATGTTCAGAAACAATCATTTCTATGGATCACTTAGAAAATTCATCAATAGTTATCTTCTTAGATTCCTATCTAGTAAAGGGTATGTAGTGACCCCTTTTCCTACAGATCCCAAAAATGGCAAACAGGAATAAAGAGCACAATGATTGCCCTGAGGAGGGATTCCTTTTTGTTCCTGTTGTCTATCACATGCAAAGTGCAGGCCTCTGGACCCAAATGTGGGCAGTTCAAATCACTGTCCCCCCCCCCATAGTTTTAGTATAGGTCACCATGGGGTATCCAATCTGTGTGTGTGCAACACCTCCTATCAAAGAATTATTGCTATAAAATGTTATATGTTAAAAAATGTTAATATATTAGAAATATTGTTACCTTAAATTTTTAATTATACTCTGAAAATTTACTACAAAAATTATTATACTGTATTGCTGAGGGCTAAATACAATATTTCGAGAGTTTATTAAAAAAAAAATTCTATTCTTTTGAGATTTAGTTCTATTTAATAAGATATGTTTTTCATTTAGAAATTCAAAAAAGAAAGGGAGCAAACATTGCTGCATTGTGTGATTTTGAATTTTTATAAATTTTTTGAAAAATTACTTTAATCTCTTCTTTTTCTTCCTCTTTTAGATCATTATGGCTCTAAGGCAGTTTACATCAAAATGTTGTAAACCATTGTGGTCATATATGTCTCTTGTGAAGTCAAACAAAATATTGCCTGTTGGAAAAAGTAAGTTGCTGGATGATAAATTTTTTTCAATGACTTTGTTTCACATAGTTATTGTCATTTATATATTGTTTAATGGGATTCAATTTTTCCTTCAAAAGATTTACTTTAATCTTAACCCTTTTTACATTTTTAAAAATTAATTCGATTGATAATTATTGAGTTTGAAGATTATTTTTGGTGTTCTTGAGCTATTTGACATTATATGAATAAACACAGTGTAGATGCATGCAAATTTGATGTTAGGAGAGGAAAAAACTCATAAATTTTTTCTCTTTCTAAAATGTTTTTAGAATGTATATAAAAATTTTAAAAAAAATCTTTAAATTTGTCTAAATTTTTTAAAATTTCTCTTTGTCTTACTTACAGTTAATTTTATAATTTTAGCTTATTACTTCAATTCTTTTTATGATTTAAAATGTCTGAAACATAAGTAAAAATTAAATATATATCTACATATATTTATACTAATATAATAAATAAAAATATATTTTTTTTATCTGTAGTGATTCAAAATTATTGACATTTAAGTAAACAAATAATACAGAATTTTTAAAAATGAAAAATATTTCAAGTGGGGAGAAAGTGAAGTAAAAATTTGTTATTTCATGAGAACTAAGTCAATATTTTACTATAAGAGTATAAATAGATCTGTCTATCAATCTTTTTAACATCTTAATTGAAAGAATAATGCAGGAAAGATGGCCTTAATTTAGTATTATAGTATTAGTATAGTAAAATTATTATTATAGTGTATAGGTAGAGTATTTATAGCTGAATCAAAAGATATATATTGCCTACATTGGCACCCACCACCACTTATAATCTACTTATACTGGATCAGAAAAGCACAAACCACTTATAATCTATTTTGTTCTTAAGAAAATTAGAAGGTAGAAAATGTAAATGTTTTGAAAATGGATATTATGCATGGTTTTTGTAAAATAGCTATGAAAAAAATATTACACACATTCATGTGCGTGACATATAATCACACACATACATCTCTCACTCTCTGTATGTGTATGAAATTAAAACCCTGGTCATCTGTCTTATAAGTGGATATTAATAACTACATGTATTTAATTAAGTGGAAAACTCATACAAATGATTGAAATAATTAAATTTTATAAGGAGTTTTAATTTTGAAATAATGAAATTAATCCCTCTGTGAATACTGCAATTCTGCCTTCAATTATATTCTATGTACTTCTCATAATGAGCTGACAAAACATTTAGTGGTATGTTATGTTGATTATTCTGAGTGTTAAATTTGATTATATAATAAAAAAAATAAAAATTTTGTTTTATTTTTTCCATGAATAAATGAGTATTATTCATTGGGCATTAAAGGAATAAAAACATTAGATTGAAATGGAATATTATGCTTTGTAGAACTTTTTAATACTGTTTTAGTTCATCAATTAAAATATTTATAAATATGAACTTGTTTTACATTATAAAAATAATTTCTAAATCTTTTTGTGTTTATGTGAAGTAAATTTAAAATCACATGAGAGAGAGAACTAAAACTTGTAACATTGTTGTAAATGAAAACCAACTAAAATATGGAATAATTTAAATGTTAGTGTCTGCCTACACCGAGGGTGTCAAACTCAAAAGTTAACTTGACCCAAACAAGGTTTAACTTAAGGGGGGGGGGCACAAAAAAATCAATATTCATAGAAATGAGCATTTATTTTGAATAATACATTATAATAAGCATATATAAAAGAACAAGAAAAATTTAAAGTTTACTTCGTAACATTTGACATATCTTCTCTGTTACTATCTTTCCAATTTCGGGAAAATTTTACATATTTTTTTATATACTATTTTGTGCTGATACACTTGACAGGCCTCAAAAATGCTTGTTGTGAGCCGCGAGTTTGACACTCCTGACCTACACCTTTGTTTAAGTGTATTTTCAACTTGTTAAGTAACAAATTAGGAGGGGAGGGGCACCTAAAATGACTTGTTTGTCTCTATCTACAGTTTTTCTTATTGATTTTATTGCTTCTTCTAAAGATCTTAATATAAGATATATATATATATATGCTTTAAATTTGTATTTGGATCCATAATCTGTCAATAACATGCTTATTGTACACAGATTCATCGTGGCCTAAGCATTTTTTATGCAATTTTTGGTAAATTACCTTTTTTTGTAATGGATTTAGAACTTCTATCCATTATTTTCAATAGTATTTCGCTCAGTATTATAAACAGAAAGGGAGAAGGTTGGGTTGCCGCAAAAGTGGTTTAAACTTTACTTTAATATAAATTTTCTTTGATATATTAAGAACTATCCTAATTAATGTTTATAATACTACTGCATTCATATTTTTAAGTCACAGTATCTTTCCTTTATCTTTGGTGTTCTAACCATTTTGGCCTCTCTAGTAGAGATTTGTAAAACTAATATACAGTGGTGGCCAAAATTGTGGACACTTTTGAAAATTCTTACATTTTTAAAACTTATATGTTTATAGAAAATGTTACGTTGGACAAAATGCAACATCTTTTGTATCATTTTAAAGAGAGTTAAATACTGAATCCAATAAAAAAAACCTAATTCAAGTATTTGCAAAGAAAAAAATATGCAAGCATGCTGTAATAGCTATTGATATACATTAGATATTGATGATAATAGTGGTTTATCAGTTCTTAGTGGGGTAGCCTTTATTTTTCATTACAGCTTTACATTGATGTTTCATTGAGCTGAAAATAGTTTAAAGCTCTTCCTTTGTTCTTACATGATGCCAGGAAAGAATTATAGCATCAATTAATTCCCTTTTATTTCATGGGTACCTCATTTGAACAAGAGTTTTCAAATGGTGCCACAAGTTTTCTATATGATTGAGATCAGAACTGTTTCCTGGGATAGGACAACTATGATATTTAGTCAAGAAGCAATGCAATCAAATAAAAGAGTAGACTGGACACCTAGAAAGAGGACACCAAGGAAGTTGTCCTTCCCATTTTAAAATTTAAAGACAGGTGGGTGATTTATTGACTACATCTGGATACTAAAAGATTTGTTTAAGATGTCAGGAGACAAATTTAATAAAAAACAAATCAAGAAAAATCCAAAAAAGATGCACCACATCTGTTGATGACAGAAGAACAAAAATGCTATGTCTCCATGATAGAAGAATATCATCAATGGTCAACAAAAGTTATCTGAATTTGGTTTATCTATTGCTGTTTTTTTTGTTAGTTCAAAAACAATCAGGAGAAGATTAGCAGATGTTAGAATAAGAGGCAGAATTCCACACAAAAAAAAAGGCTTATCGTAATTTACAGCAGTGCTAAAAAGACTACATTGAGCAAAGGAAAACATTAATTTAACAAATGATTATTGGTCACAAGTTATATGCAGTGATGAAATTAAATATGATTATTCGGTAGTGATGACCAAAAATAGGAGAAATGCTACATCCTGACTGCATCCAGGCAACTGTGAAGTACCCACATGGTTTTATGAGTTGGTCATGCATATGAGGCAAGGGTATCGGCCTCCTTCATATCATGGATAGAACACTAAATGCCCGAAAATTACCTTGACACCATTGTAGTACCCAAACTTCTAACTTCCATCAGGGATCTATTTACCAACAATGCTTCATTTATTTTTCAGCTAGATTCTGCTCCTTGTCACACAGTAAAGTAATCTAAAGTCTGGTATTGTTCTAAGATCATTGAATTGTTGTCCTGGCCAGGAAACAGCTCTGATTTCAATCCTACCATAAGCTTGTGGCACCATTTGAAAACTCTTTGTTCGAATAAGATCCCCTTCAAATAAAAGGGAATTAGTTGATTCTATAATTGTTTTCTGGCATCATGTAATAAAAAAGTGAGAGCTTAAAACTATTTTTGGCACTGTGAAACATCAATGTGAAGCTGTAATAAAAAATAAATGCTATCTCACTAAGTACTGATAACCCACTGCTCTCATCAGTATCTAATGTATGTTAATACTTATTGCAACATAATTTTTTTTTGCTTTGAAAATATTTGAATTTTTTTTTGTATTGGATTCAGTTTTAAGTTCTCTTTAAAATGATATAAAATACTTTGCATTTTGTGCAACTTAACATTTTCTATAAGCATACAAACTTAAAAAACATAACTTTCAAAAGTGTCCACAATTTTGGCCACCACTGTGTATATGTATAAATAAAATATATGTATTTATAATATAGTATAATAAAATAAGGAAATAAAATGAGATTAAGGAATACAGGGAACATAAATTGATTTAATTAATATGAGGGAGTATAAATTGATTTAATTTTCCATTTTAAGCTGTTGATGATTTGTTAGAAAACTCTTATTGTGTGAATTTGAGGATTGAAATTTTAAAATAAATCTTTCTCCTCAATCTTTTAAATAGTTTTTGCTTTTTATCGAAAGTGTTTTGAGTCATTACATCTAACTTTATTATTATACAAACTGGAAAATAAAAATCTGTGCTCCATTTTAGATATGCCATCTACTTTAAGGGATTTATTTCCATTTGAGAGAATTATCTTGCATATTTAATTAGCTCAATTAGAGTTCCCTCCTTCTTCCACAACATTAACATCTATGGCAATGACATTCCCACCTCTAACAACACTAAAATTTGCATGTATTCTGATGATACAGCGATACTTTGTCAACTCAAAGAACCAGCCTTCATCTCACACAATATCTAACACAGCTTGACCATAAGTTTACCAAGTGGAAAATAGCCTTTAACACCTCAAAAACAGAAGCCATATTTTTTGCTAGATTCAAAATAGCACCAGAGATCTACATCAGAGAGAATAGTAACTCCTGGTCTTATCAAGCTAAATACCTAGGAATTATCCTTGATAAAACTCTCACTTTCAAACAGCATGTTACTTTTATTAGAGAAAAATTTCAAAAAGCTGTGTACAAACTCTACCCCTTAATTTTCAGAAAATCAAAATTAAGTAATAGAAACAAAATGCTTTTCTACCTACTGATCCTAAAACCGATCATGACTTACGCATCTCCTGTTTGGGGACATGCAGCAAAGACCCATATTAATTTAGTAAGTGCTCAAAATTATCAGGCAAATTCTTAATGCTGGTTGGTTCGTGAGGAATGTAGATCTCAGAACCGCAAGTAAAATACTTATTATTAGACAAACAATCAACAGAAATACTTCCAATTTCTTTAATAAAATTGACAACTTTGCTAACAAATCGATTACTAGCATTGAAAAATATACTCCAAATCTTAATTTCTACAAACCCAGATCAATCCTAATTGATCCTGCTTTTCTTTAATTCTTAAATATATTTTTTTATATCTATATTATTTATCTTTTAATTTTATTCTTAAAATTCTCTCCATTTACTACTCAGTGATTGAGTGAGCTTTGTGGTGCACAGAGGAATTTTTCAATGGGTAGGTCCAGGGTGAAAAGTTCACCATTCTCTTATCATGCTGCAATATGTCGGCCAACATATTGTTAATGATTTTGTCAATTTTTGGGAACAAAAAATAGTAAAAAATTATTGAATAAATAATTATTAATAATAAAATTAATTATTAATAACAAATACTTTATAAAATTTTACTTACATAGTTATTATAATAAAAAAAAACAAGGGCTATGATGGGGAGCGGGAGAAGAGAACAAGGGCTCCCCCTTCTAGTGTGTTCCATTGGGTGAGTTTCTCACCTAAACATTTTTGTAAAAATAGCTGACCTCTCTGTTCAGCCATTCACAGAAGCTCCACTTGATACCAACTCATTTTAACTTTTTATATCTAAAAATTTTCTCTCTTAAACTTGGACTCCTTTACTGCAACCATATTGGCCTGCCCACTCCCATCACAAAACATTTTTTTTCCAAGTAAAGATTTTTTTCATCAATTTTTATCTTTATTTTATATTTGTAAATTTATTCATATCAAAGTAATTTTTCTTTTTATTAATTTTCTTTAGTTATTTTTTAAATATTATTTATTAAAAAGCGAAATTTGAAATAGTTTTAATGTCATCTAAAATGGCATGAAAGGAGATGAAGGTTCAAAATAACTAAGTGCTCCCATCCCACCAAACTACAATTAGCTCAATTTTAAATTTTGAATGATATTTACCTTTTGTTAAGGCCTATATCCAATATATATTGAATTTTTGACTTTTTTAAAAAAAACATTCAGGTGAATTTATATTATAAATTGTACTTTTAGACTTCTCAAAGCATACATATTTTGTAAATTATCTAATTTTTTCTTTTCTCTAGATTCCCCTAAATTTCCTGATTCATTTTCAAAATGCTTGGAGAATACTTCTGTGAGGAAACAATCAATCACATCAACCAGACTTTCATCATTAGTTAAAGAACAAAATGCTACTCCTCTTCAAAGTAATAATTATATTGATTTTGTGACAAATAACTTGCATAAAAAATTCTACATGCCAACAAGTATAATTAACAGAGTACAGGTATATGAAGATGTAAATACAAAAAATGTATCAATCAATGAAAATTTTAATCAAATTAAAATTATTGATCCTCCACCTCAGGAGAGGATTTTCAAAAAGGAATGTGTGCGAATGATAAGGATTCGTAGAAGAAAAATGAGGAAACACAAATTGAAAAAACTGCGTAAACGAATGAAGTTTGTTTTTGCAAAGATGAAAATGAAAAAAGATCTACGCAAGGAGCAAGAATTTCGTGTAGAATTGCTCACTCAGGTTGAAACAGCTGATAAATTTGATGCAAAGGCATATGTTGAAGAAATCTTGAATACTCTGAAAAATCGTCCTATACCTGAAACTCCTGAAGAAACTAGAGAAAGGTTTAGATTGTTAAAAAAGAAAAATAAGTATAATACTACTTTCATTAGACCACGATTTGATGATTAGAACATTTTTCATTTAGAATATGCTCTGTAAGTCTAGGTAATAAAATAATTATTTTGAAAAAAAATTTGTTATTTTGTGTATATCTGTTAAATTGTCTATTATATTGAGGTATATAAACTAATATGTCTATAAAAATACTCAAGTTGCTTCATTCTAAAAACAAATCTCATTACAAAACTGTAGGCTTAGAATAAACATTTTAAAGCTTACTTTCTTTACTTGCATATCTAAAAAATACTAGCTTTTAAAAGTGAAAGAACTTTATCAAGTTTTCTAATATTACTTTATAGTGTTAAATAAAGAGAACAATATGAAAGTGATTGTTAAGTATTGAATTGATGTAATATTTAATTTAGAGCTTTTAATTTTTTTCCTTTTATTGAGAAAAATCATTCTATTCAGTGCTTAGCATGTATATATAGTCGCACCTCGATTTACCGAACCCCTATTTAACGAATTTTTTCTTTTTCTTTGATTAAAATGAAAGCAAAAACCTTTATTTAATATATAATATATCCCGAATTAACAAATTATTTCAACTACACATTTTTTTATTGGTTTGGATTAGAAAAAGTGAATTTTTTTCCAACTGGCATCTTTTTTGTATGGAACAGAAGACTTTTCTTGGAAGTAGCAAATTTTGATGGGAAATGGTGCAGCCCATTGTTACACTTTACAGCAGCAGACGAGTCATGAGTGTAGCAGGAGTTTTAAATACGACATGATATTCCTTTCTGTGCTGCTATCAAAACTATTACCTTTGTGATGCTTTACATTATTTGTAAATTATGAAAACATACTTCATGCAGCAGGATGTAAAAGGCACAGTATTTTCTTCTCTGCATAAAATCGAAAAAGTACTCTTTCGAGCAGTGCCGGTTTAAGCTCATTTCGGGTCCTTGGTGCAGAAGATCTATGGGCCCCCCTTGGCACTGCCAGAGGAGAGGCTCTTGGGTATCCGGTTAAGTCCAGCTCCTGGGCGCCCGTACCAATTGGATAAACCTGCACTGCTTTCGAGTTATGAATCAAAAAGATTGTCAAACATCACTTTGTCAGTATTTTAAAATTTCCAATTAACTGATGTGTAAAAATTTGCTAATAGTATTTTTAGCTGTTGAATAAAAGTGTGTAATATCTCACTATGTATATTTTTTGTGTGGTTGCTTAGTATAGAGTTTTCAACAAGTGCGAAAACTTTGAACAATTTTTAGATATATACAGTTCATTTTCTTCCTTTTTTTTGAAAGTATGATTCTATGATGAATGACAGCTTTTAAAAGTTGAAGAGTGAACAAAAAATAAATTAATAAACAGTAAGACTTTTTATGCCTGAATGTGTTTCTTAAAACTACAGTAAAACGTTTCATTTTATAGTCATTTTATTTAACTAAATTACAATGAAACAAAACAAAATATGAGAATTTTTTTTAAATAAAAAATCTCTTTTTTCATACACGACAGTTTTTTCAAAATTTATAGTTGTAGGTCTGAAACTTCCAGATTGTATTACGATTACACTATATTATTAAAATAATCCTATTAAGGGAATTTTTTCGAAAAGTAGGATTTGAAAAGGGTTTTAAATTCTGAACTATTTGTATCCTTTAACTTTTTGAAGACTTGTGGTGAAGGCGAGTTGTTAATTATGGTTGCTGATTCGCGAATGCATTTCTAGCAATATTTTGCTAGAAATGCTAGTATTAGGTATAACTTTGCATGCATTCGTCAAACTGTAAGTTATTTTATTATTTTCTCTCTCTCTTTTTTTTTTTAATAAAGATGAATCATAGCACATGACTAGCAAAATAAATGTTTACTTTGTTGCAACCCAGATTGTTAATTTGGTTTACACTAGATGGCAGCACTACGTGTTTCTTTATGAAAAATCAAATTTCTTGTAGATTTAATTTTCTGTCAATTATGTTTCAAAAAACTAAACTTGAATTTTTTTCTTTTCTATTGTCACACACATATGCCCAATTCTCAAATCTAATGGGGGGGGGGGGAATGGAAGCTTGGAAGGAAAATACTAGTTGAAAAATAAATACTACTAAGTTGCTTCTTGTTAATAAAATACACGACTCAATTATTTTTTCATTCAAAATTTACCTGCTCATTAATAATAGAAATATTTTCCTTTTCTTTCTTTTATGGGGGATATTCTCCATCCAGACTAATGAAGTGGCCGCGGTTGCCTTGTGGTTATGGTCAAGAACTCGTAACCGGCGTGTCGCGAGTTCAAGTCCCGAAGCCATTGAAGACCTGCCATCTAGAGGGGCTGATACACTTTAAATCTGTCGAAACTCAATGTCCTCCCATTCGCATTGTGGGGTAGTTTGGAGAAGGGGGTGCCACAGCTCAGGTGTCTTCCTTGCCACTTGATCGAGTTTCGTTGCCAATAATCCTCATGTTGCTTGATAGTTTGATGTTAATAAACATGACCCAGAAAAATTTTACTTTTCGCTCTTAACTCAATGCCTGTTTCTTAAGTCTTCATACAGTTCAAGAGATACTTTAAAGCAAACCAAAATTCTGAAACGTAGCATTAAGAGATTTTACGAGTAAAATGCATATAGTTTTGACAGGAGACCCTCCGTCAGATGTCACTGTTGCAAATCTAGAAATATTTGGTAAATTTTGAAATGGTGCGCTCAGTGCAATCGGATACGCCACTAGTTTGACATATTCACACGTATGCTATAACATAAAAAGTGACGCACCAAGAAGTGCTAATTTAAAAGGGATGAAAATTTGTAGATGTGATGTACATGCATTGAAAACAAAGCGCTAACAGTATCACAAGGATCGAATATTTTTATCTTTTCTTTTTCTTTCAAATGAGGCTATGAATTGGTAATTACCATTGCAGGCCTAGTACAATCCCAGGAACTGCTATCACTTTTTAGTGTGGCACCATGTAGATGGATACCAATTGTCACAATTTAATTTTAATATCCGGTTTCCTGACCAGAGGGAGGCACCTGAGCTTTGACGATGCGAAATTAATCTTGGAATTTAATTTTGCCAAGAGCACCCAAGCCAAACAAGTATTCTAGGGATCTTTAACATGCCGCATAATTATACGATTTGGACGCTGTCGATTTTTTGCATCATGAAAATCCACTGACAGGGGCCTGGGTCAAACCCGTATTCAATCCCCCTTTTGAGCATACAAAGCCAGTGCCATACCAATTACGTCACCCAGCCAGTAGAATTGAATACTTTTATTTAGGTATAATAACCAAGAGCAAAATCTAAATATATAAAAATGGATGTTTGTATATATGTCTGTGTGTGACCTCGCTTCACTTCAGCACCATTCAACCGATCACAATGAAAATTAGAATGTATATGTATTTTTTGTGGAGAAGGTTTTTGTGCTATCCTCTTTGTTACAGCTCTCCACCAGGTGGCGCTATAGCATATCAACTTCTGTACCGTTCAATCCAATACCAAGTTGCCTACATAGTCACCAAAAATAATGCCAACTTGGCTCTATCGCCAACATTTCGCTATGTTTCTATTGAATCGTCATTATGATGTAAGGAACAGCGTTGCTTCCAAATATTACAATTTTAACATAAAATAAATACAACAGAAAGTGATATTAACGTATTACACATCCAGATGTAAGTTATTTACACTATTTTAAGCATTCATTACACAAAATTTGCAACAATGCGTTACTTTTGTTCAGCAGAAATCAGCTTAGGGAGGTGTTTTCAAAAATTGATCCACAAAAGAGTTGGATCTTCAGACTTAAAATTTAACATGTATGATTTTTTGTTCAACTGAGGTATGCAAAAGGCTTTTTTTTAATGTTTAATTTGTGATTCACGTAAAATTAACTCATTAAAAACTTCTTTATCCTTCAATCTGTATTGTTTAATTTTTCAATTCACCTGTGTGAAGAACGGGTGCTCCACTAGTGAATAATTATAAAGTAAAATGTTGGCTCACTTCTGATCCTGATTGAAACTTACCTGGCTGGGCATTGACTCCTAGAATTTGGGGATGTCCTCCTGCGCAATCGCTAGTCATATACGTTTCAATAGGTAAGTTATGGTGGATTTAGGAAGGTCCAGAGATACTTGCTCATCAGTGTCCAAATGCGCTCTATTGGAAGAGATTTGACGATTACATTGGTCAGGGAAATGTTGGAGAAGTAGACAAAAGCCACACCACTGTAGAAAGACGTGCCGTGCATAATTAGGAAATACTGTATTGGAATTTAAGCCCAGGAGTCCGTCAGGGTACCGTTGTGCTGTAAGGGCGTCACGGATGATTACCAAAGAGATCTAGCAGTTAAATGAAATTACACTCCATACCCGGGGTGGGCATTACGTCGATCGCGATCGACCGAGGGACCGTTAAGACAATTTGGAGTGACCGCCTGAAGATTAGCCGTTAGTAGTAATCGCATACGGAAATATTCAAGATTGGTTGACAGTACGCAGACTAAGTCTTCTACTGAGTATCATTACAAGAACTAACTTTAGATGAAAACGTTTTGTTTTTTTAATGCATTTTGAATTGTTTGATAATAAATGCATCATTTGATATTATTATATTTGCGGCTATTATAACGCACTGAACGCAGTTTCAAAAAAGTGAGTTTTTCATTTTATTCACGTAGGCAAGTACGTATTCCATATTTATTATAAAGTTATAATAAATATTGTTGACTTTTTCCTTACTTCACTGCACCTACGACCCTGGGCAGTGGGCACACTCGTGAATTTTTCAAAGGGGGCGCGGCGTGGTGGTCCAGGCACGAATGTCTACTAATTTTATATCCAACCCCAATACGCTGCCAAACATATTTTTTTTTCATTTTGTAGATTGTCGGGAACAAAGAACACTAAGAAATTAATTAATAAAAAATCAGCAGTAATTAATAAAAAAATCATTCATAACAAATAATTAAATTTTACGTACTATATACATGAGATTATAATCGATCGAAAAAAAATCATGGGCTATGGAGGAGAGTCCGGACCCTTCCCCCACCCTCTCTTTGTGTGTGCCACTGATTTTGGGTGGATCACTACACCTTGAAAAAATTAGAAGTAGCCCGTATCCTGGAAAAGTCTGCCCACCCCTGCTCCATACCACAGCTCTTGATTGTGGGGCTGGGATGACAGTCTGGCGAGTATCACATCATTGTCTTAAGCGTCGACTGACATATTTTCGTTGATCATAGGGCTCAAGTTTTCAGTATATATTGATATCTAATTTCTGTACTTAAACAGGTATTCTTAATCGTTTGAGTCCCAAGGGTTATTAAAAAAACACTATTGAAGAATCCCAAACATCGCAACCTCGCTTTCTCAGAATGAGTACGAAAAGATCCAAGAAGCATAATAGCGCTTGTTTTATTTTATGTCGAGAATTACCAAGCGGCGCGATAGTGCTATGTTCATTTTACACCGATGAATTCCAATCGGAGCTATTAGTATTGTTTTACTTATTTTAAAATGTACTAATTTACATTAAAAAGAGCTGTGTTTGTATTTGCTTCAGTAAATCTGTGACTGCGCGACTTCAACAACCGGTAACGAACCGTCAGTTGTCCATATGGTTCGAAATATACTGGGTTTTCTCGACATGAAATCTCAACAGCGCAATCGCACTGCTTGGGTCCTAAAGGGTTAAATTAAATTCTTAAAAGAGCATAAATTGTATTAACCTTTCGTCGGGTGCACTTCTGAACCAAATATAATCAGACGCACCGGGCTTCAGAGCCACTGACATATTTTGACCTCCCCTCCCCCTTAATCAATTTTAATTAAACACCGGTAAAGGAAAGCAAACAAACCAAATTGTACGAAAATAAATTATAGTTTAAAAAAAACTAAAGAACACACGCTTTTATACTGATTCGAACTAAAAAGTAAAAAAATAATTCTTAATATAAGAATAAAATGATGAACGAGAAAATTAATGTCATTGGGGGTAAAAACGTGGGGTGTTCTATAAATATATCAATTGTTATAGTTTCTAACTTCTATTCCGAAATGCTGAGTTAGTGTAAAAATGTAGCAAAGCACGCCCCACGATTCGGATGGTGGGGCAAATATAGTTCCTGCTCCGATTCATCGTTATCGAATCGACTGTGGTACACTGTATTATCGTCTGATTTTGTATTTTTGTTCTGGTAAATTGACTTTTCTCTTTTTGTTTATATACAAAAGCTGTTTTTTTATTTGTCACTTTCTTATTTTATTTTGAACAATTTTACAACTTTGTTAAGACTACGAAGACAGATATCGATGTGAATTGGGTACTTATCTATCATACCGTCGATCAATTTCGTCAAATCAAAAGACGTCGCCAAATGCCCCGATGTAGAGCCATTCGTGGAAATCGTCCCCAAGCACAGTCGAACAAAGTAATAATAACGATGACAGAATTTGGCGATATGTTTCGAATTGACGATGTCTTCTTGTTTCGCGAAAATGGAATTTTGTTGGAATATTTCATACATCAATACCAAAATTTTTTATATTTTTTAAAATAGCCTGTCACACAAGCGTGATACATCAGGTAACGTTATTTAAGATTTAATCGCATCTTCATATTCATTATAAAATAATGTCAACAAATAAATAAAAGGGAAGGCAAGCATCGTAAAAGTATTACATTTCATACTTTTAAAATTGAAATTCTTTAGTACTACAAACAGAAGTTTTTATTAATGCGCTTCATATGACAACTATACTTTCAAACACTCATGCATTTTTAAGTAGATAAATTTTCTCTCGTAGGTATTGCTCTTAATATCGGAGAGACTTGAGCTAACCATTTTTTTCACCATTTAAATACAAGGAATAAAGAAATATTGAAAGAATTGTATCAGAACATGACGGATAGCACTCACAGGAATATGTTTAAAAAGTAGATCTTTTAATTTCTATCTTTTGTCACATCTTCAATGTTCTTCAAAAATTCAAATTTAATTAAATTAATGTTGCGGATAGTAAAACTTAAAACACATAAATTACAAATAAGTATCATAAAGCATTAAAACTGCAATTGTAACTTATCATTAACTAATTACCATTATTTAATATAGCACAGACCTCGATGTTTTTTGTATATTCTCCTGATTTTAATGTCTTTTAGCAGAGGACAATTTCCATACGAATACGGGTTCTTCATATATTAACTTCATTTCATCTAATGCAAATGCTTACCCCTATGTAACTAACACGGTTGAGGAATATTTTGAGCAAGAAATAAATCATTTTCATGAAACTGGTAGTGGCTGTGATTTAGTTCAAAAAAAAAGTCTCATCTTCCCTTATTTTCCTAAAGTGAAAAATATCAATAATTATAATGGAATATTTCATACTTCACGTTGAAATAGTAACTGTAAGTTTTTCCAAGTATTCGTCATTTACAAATACCGTCCTTACATAAAGCTTTAATTGTAATAAGAAAAATTTTATGTTATATGATTCGGAGGAAAAGCAAGGAAGGAGGGATACTGTTAAGTATCATATCGGGCGCACCAATTCTAGTGTGTCTGACGCCATCAGGGACGTCTTAAGGCATGGGCATATTGGACCCGGGGGCCTAGGGCCTCGCCGTCGATTGGGGTCTCGTTTCGTTCTCGACTTTGTCTTGATAAGATAATGATCCGGATAAATTTAATGGTCAAATACTATTCCTGTACATATTCTCCGAAAAACAGAGAATTTCAAACTGCATGTCAACTGGCAAAAGTGGTAAGAGTATATTATTATGTGAAGACCGTTGTGCACTAGGCCTAGGCCTAATACCATAAATAATCATTCAACTCATTTAGTTGAAATGCGGCCATCGGTCGTGCTGGTTTGTGCTTAAGTTTTTGAGATTTGTGAGTCGTACACATTTATTTGTTTCAAACTACCCTTCGAACGAGTATTTGACTACATGCTATATACCCAAGGTGGGCATTGCGTCGATCGCGATCGACCGGTGGACCGCCAAAATAATTTGGAGTGACCGCCTGAAGATTAGTTGTTAATAATTGGATACGGAAATATTTAAGATTGGCTGACAGTACGCAGAATAAGTCTTCCACTGAATATAAATATGAGTACTAACTTAAGATGGAAATGTTTTATTTCTTAATGTTTTTTGAACTGTGTGTTTGGTAATAAGTGCATTAAATGATAATATTATATTTGTGTCTTTTATTATTATGTTTGTATTTTGCGTTTTGCCTTAAACGCGCTTTCGAAAAAGTGAGTTTTTCATTTTATTTACGTATAGGTATTACATTTTCCGTATTTATTATTAAGTTATAATAAATATTGTGTTGACTTTTTCTTTACCTCACCACACCTTCGACTCTGGGCAGTGGGCACACTCGTGAATTTTTCATAGGGGACGTGGGGGCCCAGGGTCGAATTGTCCACCATTTTTTTTTTATCTTACCCCAATATGCTGCCAAACTTTTTTTCTTTTCATTTTTTAGATCCAGGGTGGGCATTACGTAGATCGCGATCGACTGGTGGACTGCCAAGACATTTTGAGGTGACCGCCTAAAGATTTTACCAGTTAGTAGTTAGACACGGAAAATTCAAGATTCAGACTAAGCATTCTACTGACTATAACAAGACAAATTAACTTTAGATAAAAATGTTTTATTTTTTTTAAATGTATTTTGAATTGTTTCATAATAAATGTATTATTTGATATAATTATATTTGGAGTTATTATTAAGTTTTTAACATACGTTTTGCTTTAAACGTGGTTTTAAAAGTGTTGTTTTTTATTTAAGTTCTGTAGGTAAGTACCTATTCAGTACTTATTATTAAGTAATAATAATAACCTTTTCCTTACCTCCACCACACCAACGACATTGGACAGTAGCGCACACAAGAATTTTTAAAGGGAAGGGGATCGAGGGTTGAAGGACTACCATTTTCGTATTGTTATGTAGATCGGGGTTCGAGGATTTTATGCAAAAGCAGTCGTAAGCAACAAGACAGTTCTTTAAGAGCGATGAGTATTTATTGTCGAAAATCAATCCTTGAAATACAGGATTCAGCAGCAAAATTCACAGAATAAATAACAGAAGGATTTCACACCTTCAACAGCACTCAGACACAATAAGCAGTGTCTAAAATACACATACGTAAATGACTATTGATAAGCACAGCCGAGCTGATCAAGTTCAAGGCAAGTCTACTAATCGCTAATCAAAACAATGCTCACTACTCGCTGGTTGAAATCAGACCGACTGTTGCGGCGAGTATCGCTCTATTTATAGCAGGGGCCGAAATTTCTGGAAAGATGCGCTCGGCCACAGATCGTGAAATTAGTGGATTTCTCTACGCCAAAAATGATGCCAACTTGGCTCTATCGCCAATATTTCGCCAAGTTCCCATTGAATCGCCATTATAACGTAAGGGACGGAGTTGCTTGTGAATATTACAATTTTAACATGAAATAAATATGGCATAGAGTAATATAAAGGCATTGCCCATCCAAATTCAAATTATTTACATTATTTTATACAAAATTCGTAACAGTATCATACTCCAATACACAGCTAAACATGTTTAGTTTATTTATTTTCTGTCGATTGTCGGGAACAAAAAAACAGCAAAAACTAAACTACTGGATATATAATTAACATTAATAAATAAATAAAATTACTAATTTTAAATATTTAACTACATTTCAAGTAATATATACATGGGACTATAATGAATTGGAAAAAAAAATGAAGGGTTATGATGGAGAGTCCGGACCAGTGGAACACACTCTCCACTTGCACCCATGGACCCCACTGACACTGGGTGGACCGCAAATCCTTTAAATAATTAGAAGTAACCCGCCCCCTAGAAAAGTCTGCCCACCCCTGCTATATACTATCTACTTTTAAAGACCTCAGATAGCGCCTACTTTTGCTCAGGGCCTCAATGAATCTTAAGACGTGCCTTGACGCCATTACTTAAAAATTAAACTACAACTCACATAGGTATATGATGGCTGGACTCTTTTATCGTTGAAATCTTAGTATAGCTTTTGACGTTTTTCTGTATAGAACCCTCGAGTGTGGCTGTAATAGTTACAGTAGTAAAGGCATTCCGATCCAACAGAGCAGTGGTCTTCACACTATTTCAACTCACAGAACCCCTAGAACTAGAAAGTGTTTTCGTAGAACAACATTCCAAAAACATACTTTGAAGAATATATCTCAAAATAATGTTTAAAGCAGATCAACACGCTAGAGGCATTTTATGTAATGGTAATTAAAAAAGCATTGCATTTTTACTATTAAAAATTATAATCTAATTTTTTAATATAATGTATTCATTAATAATATTAATTTGTGATCCAAGTGTCACCGATCTATGCATAATATTTAATAACTGGGATATGTGGGCTTGCTTTTTTTTCACACTAACTGTAGAAGTCTAGGTCTATTGAGATTAAATGCAATCGTATTATATTCGGAGTTTAATTCGTTCTTATAGTTTGTTTTTGTAGCCACTTACGTTGAGCAAAATATTTCCTTGAAACACAACGTTTTGAAAGGCATTTAAATGTTTATAGCTGTGTGAGAAATCCCGTGTATTTTGCGTGAATTTGCAACATAAAATTTAGAAGCTGTTCTTAAATTAAGATTTTAACATCGAATCTGTAGATATGTTGTGATAAGTTTTTTCCTCTCCTTCATTAAAGGTGTTTTTTCCACAAATGCAAAAATGTGTGCATTTTTTCTTAGTTCAAACTCTAATTCAAACTATTTAATTGTACAAGGCGTTGTGCTAACTAACGAGTATAAAATTATCTCATGGAACCCGAGATAGTAAGCAATGTAATATTCACAATCTAGTAGCAAGTATATTTTTAAAAATAAAACATTTTAATATTCTTTTATTATATTACAATAAAAGTTTAAAAAGTGGTGCATAATAAAGCTATTATACATAAATAAAATTTTCAGTTTTAATGAATAGGATAAGCTTTAGATACTTGTAGTTATATAAACTTCCTAGAGAACATGAATCCATTTTGCATACAGATTTATCTCTTCTCGAATTTTTTATTGTGACTCGTGGAACCTCTGGGTATGTCTTGTGGAACCCCAGGCAGGGCTGGCTCTAGCAATTTTGCAACCCCGGACAAAAAGGAAAAATACCGCTCCTTCCCCAAAGTAAAAAAAAAACTTTTTTTGAAAAAGATAAAAATTGTTTATAAATGCACACCTATAAAACTTGAATATTCCTTGCGAAGAAAAAGGGAGCTAACAGCACACACACACACACGCGCACACACACACACACACACACACAAATTAAAATCTAAAATATAAAAAATTACCCCTGTTTTTTTCCCCGACTTTTAATTCTGAAAACTTTTAGATCAATTTGTTCAGCTATTTCATGTTCGATAACCAAAGTAGCTAAGCCATTTAATCTATCTTTAGAATTTGTGAACTGTAAGAAATTTTTTATTAATTTTAATTTTGAGAAACTAATATCTACACTTACCATACTTCTTAGCAAAGAAAGTAAAGTAAATGCAATAGCAATATTTGGAGCAAATTCTAAAACAGAAATAAACTTTAAAACTTCAACTGGGCTTTTTTTTTTTTTTTTGCCTGCTAAAGTTGAAACTGACATTATCTCATCCGCATCAAGCGCGTTTACATCAAATGATTCTCCGTCGGTCAACATCATTTCTAAATTTTTACAGTTTTTAATTAATTAAAGTTTTAAGGGTATCTCTTAAATCATATATATTGTACAAAAGTTAAAACAATTACTGTCAGTACTCATTAAATTAAATCTGCATTCCAAGGCATTAACTGCTTCGTCCAATGTAAAAAAAATAAAACTCTATCTTGAATTTTAATTCAGGAAATTCCATCGAATCATCTTGTGCTTCATAATTAAAATTCACATTTTTCCATTGAACTCTGTGACGTGGCTGCTTCACCTCAAAGTTAGCAGAGATATCAATCTGGACGACCAGTTCTTTTGCATCACAGTGCATTTTATCAAAAGTCACATCCTTAAAAAAAGCGTTACAATTTCTTGAGAGTTCCATAGTACATGGTAAATCGTAATATTTTGTTTGCAATAGCTTGCTTATTGGATTTTAATGCAATTAAATATTTCATACCAAATAATGATGGCCATAGGAACTTGAATTGTTAAGTAGAATTTAATAATCCAGAGGCCTCATCTCTTATAGAATTGTCAATTTCTAGCATTATTATAAAAACTAAGCATCATAAAAAACCTCCCAATTGTGATAACTTAAGGGTTTAATAGACTTTATTCAGCTTTCCCAGCTATTTACACTAAACGGCTTTAAAGTTTTATGCCCTTTATACATTTTAATAATATAACCCAGGCATGTCAAACACGCGGCCGCCAGTACATAGGTTGCGGCCCGCGAAGATATTTTACAAAATTAATTAAATTTTACAAAATCAGGGTTTTTAAGTTTTTTTTTAATTTTAAAATTCACATTTCCGTCCAACTTTTAAAAATTTCCAACATATTAACCTGTTATCTATTCTTGTTTTTTCTTTAAAAAATCTTATTTAATTATTAAAATAGCCTTTAAATGCAAATTATTTTTAATATTTTATTAAATTTTTTCTCATTTAATTTTACTATAATAAATTTTTTAACTCTAAATGTATTTATGAATATTATTTGTTATAGAGATCGATTACGATTCATCGTGTGTGCGACTTTTATCTCTCTTTGAAGAGTCCAATCAGCGATAGACGAATAGCGTGACGTTGAAGCAGTTGAAATATTAATTTTTTAAAATTTAAAAATCCAATTTTGGTTTTTATTCATATTAAACTAAAAAGTTATTTAATAAAATCATAAACAAATTTCAAGAACAGAGTAAGAAAATGTGAAATGAAGATGAACATCGTAATGTTCAAGAAAAATGGGAACTGCAATATTTTTATGCCCAAAGCAAGAATAAAATATTGTGCCTGACATGTAAAATCTGTAATTCAGTTGTTAAGGAATATAATTTTAACAGGCAGTATGACACAAATCTAAAAACAAACTGTCACAAATATGTTGTGAAACTTTGTGAAGACGAGTTGTTGGAATTGAAATCAACTCTTAAAAAAGGAAAAAAAATGTATCTACTATATTTGTTGAGAGAGGAACTGAGAGTGAATATGAACTTCGCACTGTTCAGCTACTCGAGGGTGTTTGGCGACGGACCATGGTTAAGTGACGAGGTCGGCACATGGGTTGGCACCCTCTCTTAACTTCCACACCACACCAATGGGATGACGTTTTAGCCTCGACATATTTAGCGCGCATCAGATTCATTAGTACAAGGCTCAAACTGATATGACTCGAGTTCGTTACCTTGTGTGACCGCTAGGCTACCGCAACCACCTAAATTTGTTGAAGACAATACAAATGCAGTAAAAACTAGTTACATATTATCACTTTTTTAATCGTAAGCACAAATCGAAACCATTTACTAAAGAAAAATTTATCAGTGAATGCTTAGTTAAAGAGGAGGAATTTCCGTATTTACTCGAATCTAAGTCGCACTTCTTTTCCAATGTAATGCTACTGAAAATCGGGCGCGGCTTAGAATTGAAAGGAAAGAAATTTGTTGGATAGGATATTTAGAGCAATTATGGGGGCATGCATGTAATTAAAAGTTTATAATACTGATAAAATAAATAATTATTCCCTTCTCATTAGTTCTTATTTTAAATTTATTTTAATTTCGTAAATTTTGATATCGATAAACCTTCTTATACTATTTTTCATTTTTTACAAAAATTTGTTGAGAATTTGGGTACAGCTTAGAATTGATGGCTGCTTAGATTTGAAAGAAAATCGGTTTTATGTCCAGATTAAACAAAAAAAATTTAGAAGTATAAGTTTAAGTCTAAATTCTGTAATCAGCTGATGTGATGAAATAGTCGTGAACTGTAGAACTGTAGTCAATTCGAGTCCTGTATTCTGCGTAATACATATTTTTGATGCATTTAAAGAAGTTTTGAGAGAAAATGTTCCTTAGAAAAAAAGTTGGCTTGTCTTGCAACTGATAGCGCACCTACCGTGACCAGTATTACTAAAGGAGCAGCGAGATTAAAAGAAACAAGCAAACAGCATGGTAATTTTAAGCAATTCCATTGTATTACTCCATAGCAAGTACTGTTCTTGGGTATGAACTTGGATATCGGACATGTTTTAAAGTAGTTAGTAAAATCTTAACTGTATTCCAGCATGTAGACTTTAGCATCGTTGAATTGTTTCATTACTGGAAGATATAGAATGTGAATTTATCGGGCAACCATATTATTCGAAAGTTCAATGGATTTCGAGTCATAAAGTAGTAAAACAATTTTTTAATTTTCTGGATAAAATTATCATTTTTTTGGAAGCAAAGAAAATATTATGAATGTGCGGAATTAACAGATGAGAATATATAAAAGAAGAAAAAGATGTTGAATTAAAAACTGAGAAAAGATAAAAAAAAAAAAAAGAATTCTGAATTAAAAGATGAGAAATGATGAGAGAGGAAAAAAAGATTCTGAATTAAAAAGATTAAATATCAAATGAGAAAACCCCTGGCTTTCTCAGTTGATCTTGCAAGTCAAATTAAGTTTCAAGGCAAAAATCTTTTGTTACATTGCTATTTGATATTGAAGCTTTCAAACAAAAATTGTTACAAACATAAAGACAAAACTTCTCACTTTGAAATCTTTCAAAATTTATTAATTAAAACACTTAAATCAAAATTTACAGAATATTCTCACCAAATTAAATTGTTAGAGATGGAATTCGATCGAATACGTTCTAAATTTTAAAAACTTGAATTACAATTTAATTTCTTAACTTCACATCTATCTATCGATATTGAAATTGTTGATAAAAACTTACAAATAGAATTAATTGAAATCTACTGTGATTTTTTGCTGAAGGAAAAATGTTTGTAAGTTGAAACTCTAGATTTTATACACATTCATTTGTAGATCGTTTCTTAAAATGTTATCATTTGTTGCGCGTATAATGAATGGCTATGTTTGGAAGCATTTATTTATGCGAGAAACTTTTTGTTTTAAACCAAAATAACAATAATTCTGAAAGATAAAGATAAAATGAAAAACATTTATCATCATTTTTTAAAAATACGTCAGCTCAATATGTTCGACCAAATTTTGACGACTTGGGTT
>BMAO01003581.1:0-15443 GCA_019973975.1 Trichonephila clavata | reverse complement strand
TTATTTCAGTCACTACAACTATAAAGGTAAGTGTTGCCATATGAGTTTCCTTTTCTATTTCAATAATGTTGATAGAAGCCTAAATAAAAGAAATACCATTGTTATATAATTAAAATCATATTGCTACGTAGATCGGGGTTCGAGGATTTCATGCAAAATCAGTCGTGAATAACAAGGCAATTCCTTAAGAGCGATGAGTATTTATTGGCCTAAATCAAACCTTGAAAATACAGGATTCAACAGCAAAATTCGCAGAATAATTAACAGAAGTATCTCAACCTTCAACAGCACTCAGCATAATAGCAGTGTCTAAAAATTCACGTATGTAAATGACTATTCACAAGCACAGCCGAGCTTATCAAATTCAAGGCAAGTCTTCTAATCGCTAATCAAAACAGTGCTCACTACTCGCTGGTTAAAATCAGACTGACTGCTGCGGCGAGTATCGCCCTATATATAGCAGAGGCCGAAAATTCTGGAAAGATGCGCTCGCGCCACAGATCGTGAAATTAGTGGATTTTTCTACTAATTTCTAGAAGAATCCAGAGGGTCCCAAACTCGCCAACATGGTCGCCAATGTCACCAAATTGGTCGCCAAAGTCGCCAACTTGGTCACCAAAAATGATGCCAACTTGGCTCTATCACCAATATTTCGCCAAGTTCCCATTGAATTGCCATTATAACGTAAGGGATGGCTTGCTTGTGAATATTGCAATCTTAACATAGAATAAATATAGAGTAATATAAAGGTGTTGCACATCCAAATCCAAATTATTTACATTATTTTATACAAAATTCGTAACAATATTTTTTGGAGTTGTCATGGACAAGTCCCTTTTGTTTTTCTTGCTCTTTTTTGTAATTAATTTTCTCTTCACACATTTGATGAGGAGTGTGACATTTTCATCCTTTACACAGATATTTGTATCCGTATCTCCCCCCCCTAAAATATTCTGGGCTTACGAAGGAAGTTAATATGGTGTGGTTTAAATATTTTTTTAATAATTAAATTTTCTGATACATTGTATTGCTTTTCATGGTATACTGTGCTAACTTTTAACCGAAAACTTTTTCAGGTGTCTGAAAGAAGAAGAATCCTTACATAAAAATAAATTTTGCAATTGATGGATAAATCAGATTGAATTTAGATCAGAACATCGTGATCTCTCGGAAGATGATAACACTGCGAACAAAACATACGAATCACGTATATTGAAAGGAGAATCAAGTTCATATGAGAATGATGAAGAAAAACATGGAAATATCTGAAATGGAAAGACTTTTCCTCATTCTTCACCATAAAAGTGTTCTTAATGCATTCTTTCATTGTTTTAGCTGTTGAAAATTCTTGGTTTTTTGTGCAAAAAACATGCAATACTGAAAATGAAATACTTTCAAAAATCAAAAGGAATCACTTATAATTTAAGTTAGAGATAGCATCTTCTCCACCGACGCGCATAAGTATTTTAACTGATGATGAAACCTGTTGTGAAAAATGCAAGGTACGCTTATGGCTACCATAAATGCAACACCAAGAAATACAAGAGATAGCACAACAAAATTAATCTGTAGATAACATGTTGACCAAGTTTAAAATGATTAAATTTATAGACTTCTGTGAAGTGTGGTTCCTGCCAGGATCAGTAGCCAGAGTAGCCGCCATTCTTGGAGATCACCACTGCCACACGCCTCGGCATTGATTCAAAGAGACTTTGGATGTGTTCTTGGGGTACAGCAGACCAAGCAGATTCCACACATTACCAAAGTTGATCTGGTGTGGCAGCTGGGAGTGTAATCTGGATCAATCGTTAAGCAAACATGGACCACATGTTTTCTATCGAGAAAGATCCGGAGAGCGAGCCGGCCAGGAAGCAATTCAAACTGATGATTAACGAAGAACCTTTGGACAATGCGTGCCTCGTGTGGTCACGCATTATTCTGTTGAAATATGACTGTGTCCAAGTTCTGAAGGTAAGGAAGGACAACTGTCTCCAACATCTCGGAGATGTAGAGCTGGCTGTTTAAAGTACCGGCAATGCGTACTAGAGAAGTGAGAGAGTGATATCCAATACCACACCATACCATAATACCCGGTGCAGGACCAGTGTGGAGGTACATAACGCAGCTGTTCAGCATCATCTCTCCACGGTGTCTCCAGACTCGAAACCGACCATCGTGGTGGTGCAGACAGATGCGTGAATCGTCAGTAAAGACAACTTCATTCCATTCTGCCACCCACATCCTTCTTTCATCGCACCATTGGCGGCGGTGTCGTCTGTGGTTCTGCGCCAAGGATAGACCAAGCAATGGACGTCTTGCGGACAGACCGCTCTGCTGTAAACGGTGTGGAATGGCACACGCAGACACTGAATGATGTGTTACAGACTGAATGTACTTTTCTATGGTTAGTAATGTGACTGAGTGATCCGTCACTGCCATGCGCACAATTTGCCTGTCCTCACGTGAAGTGTTGCACTGAGGTGGATGCGATCGACTACGTCGGTCCATCGTACCCTCCTGCATCCAACGGTCACATATCCACGTTACAGTTGTTTGGTTTCGTCCAACACGACTACCGATTTCCCTGAAAGATAATCCACAATCTCGGTAGGTCACTATCCTTCCTCTGTCGAACTCGGATACTTGATCAAAAGCTGATCGATGTTTTCTACGAGACATAACTGAACGTTTTTTTGAAAAAAACCACAAGAAAAACACAATTGCCGAGCTTGAAATCGTCGAAATCTCCAAGCTTTAAATAGCGTTTTGAGGTGGCGCCACAGGCGTGCGGGATGTGGTATTATAGTAAAAATGCGGTGGTTGCGGTATTATAGTAAAAATGTAACATATTCTGAGATATCATTTCAAATGAACTTCCGTAAACCGAAATTTTATTAAATGTTTAACCTGATAGAGATTTTGAAAGAATTGTTCCTTCAAGTCCTAAATACTATTATTTCCTTACATTGGAATTTTGTAATTCAGCAATTAACGTTTATTATTTTACAATGTTTTTATATGGAAGTAGAATATAATCATACATATGAATTTTCTATTTCGAAGATAAATTTCATTTGCATAGAATGGTAATAATTTCAATGGAAAGAAAGAGATAGTGGTCTCTATAAAAATAATAAATATTTTTTAACAAAAACAATCCGTTTGATGAACTTTGAATACGATTTCATACCTTTAACTTACCACAACGATTTGTATAAGCAAATTATACACAGTATATGCAATGTAGGCAAATTATAAACATTCATGAACTAATCAAACGCGTAATGAAGAGAATGACAAAAAAAAAGTGGGGCTGTCGATAAGCTTGTTTACTAAATTATTGTATAGTAATGTATTAAATAAAAATAGTGCTTACTTTGGTAGTGCTACATAGTAATTTTAAACAAATATACGCTTCCCTTTATTAAAATTAGTTTCAAATTTGATAAACGTATTACAGGAAAATATAAGCTTATCTCCGCTTATATTTAATCCCCGTTCAGATTATTCGATAATAAGATTCTACATATTTTTTAACAAAATTTAGAAGTAAACAACCTAATCATATCGTTATCGTTATTGTGATATATTTATTAATGAATTATAATGTTACGCACAGCATGATACACGAACAGCATGTTACGTACAGCAGTTTTATAGCATTTACAGAACGCAGGTGTGTAAGAAATAGAGCCGACATGTGCAGTTCAACCATGAACATTTTTTTACAATTATCCGGAATGCATGTTGGTATTTAACTAAATCATGGTTTTGAATCCTAGTGCCACTGAAACCTAACCGTGTAGAGGAGGAGGAAGTACGTCAGGCATGTCAAACTCAAAGGCTAACTTGCATCAAACAAACAATGTTTCACTTTAGGTGACCCGCAAAAAAAAATCAATATTCCTTGAAACGTAATTTTATATATTTCGAATAATATAATTTAATAACCATAAATTAAAGAACAAAAAAAATGTAATGTTCTGGCATATCTTTGCAAATATATTTCTTATTTCGAGACAAATTTTGATACTTTATTATATATACGGCATGACCGATGTACTGAAAATGCCGAAAAATGGTTTGTTTTGGGCCGTGAGTTTGCCACTCCTAATGTACGTGAGAATTTCTCCCACTTTTGAGGATTTTCTTATAAAATATAATGTAATTTAATTTTGACCAATATAATTTTTCAAATTAGCTACAAACATACATTTTACTTGATGATAAATAATTACAATTTCAACGAAAATTATGTATTAGACATTCAAAGTTTGTTTATGTTTTAATCAATTTTAGATGATTATTTTAAATTTTAATTTAGTAAATCATAACTAAGTATTGTAATGAGCTCCAGTTTCTTTTAACAATCAGAGGATTGAAACCCTTCAGAAAGTCCAATCACAAAGATCAAACTAAAACTTTATTTACGAAAAACGGAATTTTTTCTCATCGTAAACTCGAAAGCATCAAAAGCGATGTTCAAGAGCTTTCAACTAGAAAGCTGAAATACGCTTAGGAAATTTAAAGAAAAATAATAACAACCTTTTTCTCAATGATTGAAGAAATAAATGAATCACTTAACATAGATGAAGAGTTAGTAGAAACTTTTTATCTCGCCCAAAAGCGTGAAACTCTAGAGAGAAAATCACAAAATCTCTCAAAATAACAACAGAAATAAAAAAAATTTGGAACTTAACTGCTTTTTATTTAGGAGTCTCTCCAATTACCACTTGTGACAGGAATTCTTAAGCAGCATTTTGAAATCATCATTGAAAAGGGAAAAAAATTTAATTAATAAATATTCACTATATCATCATTTTTAAAAGTACATTAATAATGAGATAATTTAACATAGTTTTTTTTTCTAGGGGGGGGGGAGGTTATCGAATAAGGACATAAACACAATATCTCTGTGTGTGTTACATTTTTTGGCTGATAATCCATAAAAATTCACAAGGAAAATGATTTGTGTGAAAAAGGAAATTTCTTTTTTCACGTGATTATATGTACGAGTAACTATAGACACATACATAAATTACATAAAGTAAGAATAAATGTGTTGCTTATTTATAGTATTTATTATGATTCTTTACCATTTCATTCGTGTGTTTCCTTCAGAATTCCTATGCAAAACTTTTTACAAATTGGATTAAAATATTATGTCAAACTGTTAATTTTAAGTCGAACATCTGTGTATGTTTATATAACTTATATAATCTTCAGTCATCCTTTTTTTAGTTAAACTTGCTTTCTTTGAAGTGTACAGCTTTACTTTCTCTTGCGTAATTATTTTTAGTTCAATTTATCTTTAGCCACTTTCATTTGTTTTATCAACACTTAGCATTCATTACTAAGCTCACAATTTGGATTTACAGAGAAATGTTTATTTTTTGACAGGCATTTGAATCAAAATGTTAAATAAATTTAAAAATTTGAATAAAATATCTTATGACACTAAAGTTTAAATAATAATAAAAAAATATGTTTTCACTTGTTGTTAGATAAGATCATTTAGCTTTTTTGTATTTAAAAGTTCAGTCACTAAGCTTCGTTTTAATGACTATCATTTAAAAAAATCACACAACAAATCACAAAATGAAGTCAAAAGTATATTATTTGAAATACTGTAAATGAGCTTAATTTCAAATAAAATCTATTTAAATACTAATAAATTGAGAATGATCGTTCAGGATTTGAAAAATTTTAATATATAGCAAAGTGCTTTTGAATAATATTAAAAATTAACATAAAAGACACATTCCGTGAAATTTATATTAATTACGTGAAACTACATGCTCTAATTTTTCTTTTTTTTTTTGTTAAACTTGTTTTGAATATTTAACAATTGTAAGACGTGAAAAATTATTTCACTCTTTGCTTGGAAATAATTATATCTTTATTACTAATTATTGAAAATTTTGAATGTAATTCATATGCCAACAAAATTTAATTTCTTAAATATTTAGGACGTTAAAACTCTATATTATATTGATATTCATTTACCTAATACTCTAATTTACTTTAAAAAATATAACTGCTAAACATTAATGTTCACAATTCAAAACAAATTCAGATGTATTAACATATATTAATTAACAATAAATTAATAATGTATTTTTTACAATAATTATAAAAATTTTCGAATGCAGTAACATGTTGAATTCGATTTGTATATTATATCAATACATAATAATAAAATATTTCTGGTCAATGCTTTAACTTTCTCATAGAACTGACAAAAAAGTTTCCAACTTAATTAACACAAAATTCTCAAGCAAAATACAGAATAAAATTGCCCTATGTCTTCCATTATAATTCCTTTTACATATATATATATATATATCTTTTGAAAGCAAAGAAAAATCAATATTCTTCATCAAGCATCACTAAATTTAAAGATAAATATTTGAACTTTATCTTTCCCCAACAAAACATATCAAGCAGCTCCAAAGAAGACATCCTCAGAATAAACTACCTCTACATATTTCTACCACAAATATTTTTTTAAAATTATTTTATCACATTTCTTAATTATTTTATTACATTATCACATTGAACTTTCCTTTAGAGAATGCATTAATGAGTCCCATTTAAGACAAAGTTCAAAATTCTAACAAAATTATTTAACACCCAACAATTCCTTATCTAATATATTTTTTTTTAAAATTTTCCTAACAATATTTTTTTTAAAATGTAAAATTTTTTTGAAACTATATAAAGGAAAATACTCAGATACCAGAAAAAACACAAAATGTTTAAACTTGAGGGATATTCCAGAGTACATTCGGCTCTTATTTATGCATAACTATCTACAAAATAAATCAATTTTCTTTTTTTTCATTTTGATTTTTAAATAGAATAAACTTTTGCATAATGTTACACAATAATGGGCATATACATGCAATGATATTGTATAAAATATTTCTTTTATTTAAACTTAAATAAAACAGATAAAATTAATAAGCAAGTACCAGAATTTCAACACTTTTCCATGAATCAGATTTGCATTAATGAATTAAATGTCACAAATTAATAAAATGTAGAAAAGTAAAACTATTATCATACGATTAAAGTAAAAATACTCTTTCAAATTTTGATAAATTCTATCTTAGACACCATTGACGATGAAAAAAATGTTGCCAAACTTTAACGGTAGAGAATCTTTCTACATTTGATTGCCTCATTTGTTCGTCCATAGCCGCTACAATAGTGCGATAACGCTTTAGATATAATTAAAAATAATATTATATATATATATATCTAGTTTGTTACAATTAAAGGTGTTAAAAAAGGATCTATCGAAACATCTTTAAAAATATTTAATGGTAAATAAGCTAAAAATGGAGATTTTGATTATAATCAATCTTTAAGAGTAAATGTATTATTATAAATTTCCGTTAAACAACGTGTTTATATTGTCCTAATAAATAATAAATGGTATGTATATTTCATTATTATAATATTTTTTTAATTTCCAACAGGCTTCGCATTGGTGTTTTACCATCGCAGACCTAGTACATTCCCTGAGGGCTGGTATCTATTTTTTAGTGCGGCACCTTATAGGCGGATGTCAATCATCGCAGGTAATTTTGACGCCCAGTTTCCTCCATAGATGGAGGCACTTGAGCTCTGATGAGGCGAACTTATACTGGAATTTAACTTTGCCTAGAGTACCCAAACCAAACAGACACTCTGGGATCTTTTACATCCCGCATAATCATACAAAATGTCCGCTGTCGATTTTCTGTATCATGAAAATTCACCGACTCGGGCCGAGTCGAACCCGCAACCTTAGGTGCAGAAGGCCAGCGACAAACCATATACGCCAATCAGACGGCAAATAATATAAAAACCCACGTTTTTTTTTTTTTTTTTTTAATATTTGCTGCTCAGAAAAACTATGATCATGTACTTGAAACTTATAAAAATTTTACATTAATTTCTTATACTAATTATATCTTAATGAACTTTCCTTTCAAGTTAGTATAATCTTTTTTTTCTTCAAATAAATTACATTTTTTTCATAAGCATTATCAAGCAAGAAAGAAACTCCCAACTCTGTCATCAACTTTTGTATAGGTTTCATTATTTTTTTCTTTGTTTTTGTTAATTGTCTTTACGTTTCCTTCTCTTATTAATGGATACTTCATCTTACAAAGACACAGCTAACTTCAGTGGGATAAAACTTTCCACATCTTAATGCATATTTTAATGAGCCTTATTAAAGCACTTAACTTTGCCAGAAAAGCACTTATTTTTCGGATAGTAGTGTTAAATTCAGATAGTAGTGCTTCCCTTACAATGTTAAAAGGACCTGGATTCTTAAGTTACAAATACTTCTTTAATGCATTCCGGAAAATATGTATCTACGGAAAGAAACAGAAGATTTATCAGGTACTTAAATCTTTTATGCTATCCTAAAATTATGAAACGTAAGTATAACTGAAATTTGTATTGAAGAGAGTATTGCTAATGTGAGAAACTAAAGTATCAATAAACTAAATTGCATTAGCTTCAATAAACTAAAAGACACATGAATTTTTAGTTCAGAAAATAGCTCCTCTTTCATAGATTTAAAGATTCAATCATAAACTGTAATATAAAGCAGCTTGCTTTCGATTTAAGTAAAGTTTAGAATAATTTTTGTAATTTTATTTTTATTTTACATAGGCCAAGAGTATTGACATATTTTACTTCACTTCAAAAACTCAACCAACATTGGGGTATATTGTAAGTAACAAAGAATTAACCCGGAATCTATTTAGTGATTTAGTGCAAAATGTAAGGTAGAAGTTTTTGTAATCATTTTTGTAAAAGTGAGTTGCAAGTAAATTTTGAAATTTAACGCCATAGAAATGCACCTTTCTTCTTTATGCTTCAGTATAAATATTTTAATCACATATTTTGCTAATTTATTGTACTTGTTTGCTAAATCAAGGGGCAATAGTCTTAGTACATATTAAACGAACTACACGACTCAGAAACAAAAAATTTTAACTGTCTTACTTCAACTTTTTAATCAATACCGTAATTTCATTAATAGTGTATATCTATAAAAGTATTTTAGGAGTTTTTTTTTCTTTTTCAAATATCAAGTATCTTTTATGACTAATGCTCATCATCTATTATTTTTTTAAAAATATTTACTAAGCACGAAATACGCGAGAATCCTATAACTATTAGGGATGACTTAAAGCTATATATCTTATCAATTATTTTAGTTATAATAGTTAGTTACAATAGTTATAAAACCTAAGGTTACTAGTCAAAAAAGAGAAAACAATATTAGCTACAGTAGTTCCGTAGCAAGCTCCTGGCCTTAGGAACCAAGATTACAGGTTTAAACAGTTTTATGGCTAGCCAGCCTTCACCTGTATTTATCAATACTCTGGCCCATAGGGAAAGGAAGTAATATCAAGAGATATTTAACTATTATATATAAGCAACACAGTACTATTAATATATGTGATAAAATTATAGCCTACTATTAATTACTAGAATATAGTTAAAAATCGGTGCAAAAACAAACTTATAAAACTTACTACGTGAGTACAGCAACAAATTCTGTTTACCGCGCGATACAAAGAAGTATAGTAATGCCGCATAAATTGGTAAATTAAGATAAAATAATATTAAGGCTATATATACATTTAAAAACCTTAAATATTGATATGAAATTCATAGAAAATTAAAGGACTTTCCAAACATTCATTGATATTTAAATAAAACATAGTATTATTAATTATGAAACAATGGTGCCATATTTATGATATATAATATATATATATATATATATGGCCACAAAACATGTTCATGTCCACAAACCATGTTCAACACCACTTATATATAATTTTTTTATACAAAAGCTATATATATATATATATAGATAGATAGAAATTATTTTAGATATTCTATGATAAAATATATCACTAAATTTAACTATTTTACTTTTACAATAAGGGATTTTTCGAGAATAAAATGATATAGGAAATAAGTTACACATTATTGAATGAGGCTATCTTCATAAACATGTAAGTGCAATCCATTATGGTGAACATTTTTCTGTACAATTTCTTATAAATATATTTTTATTAGAAATGTGAGTGGAATATTATATTTTGTATCGATAAGCCGTTTATAGCTAATAGACAGGTAAATCCACTATGCAATATCTTTTCTTCTTTCAAGTCCTTCTTTTCTTTGCAATTCATGGAACTTCAATCCTCCCGACTTACTTTAATCTTATCTTGCACTCCAAGAGATTTCAAGTCAGGGAAACAATGAGATGGTGAAATGACCATTGCGTGAAGCCGAGCATCTCTGGTCAATAACCGACGCAATCACTTCCCTTTCTTCATATCCGGATAAAACCGGACATAAGTTATCGCCATGGGGAAGATGTTCCCATAAAGAACATAACTTGAGATAGGGAGTGAGAAGAGAGATGCGTTTTTGTTGAAGCTCAACCAAGAGAGATCCGATATTTTCTCGGATGACTGAACTTCAATAAGCTGGAAAATTGAAAAAGATCCCTGAAGTATGTGTTAAACTGAGATGAAGGATGTCATTTATAAGTTCGATATATACTTCACTGTCCGAATCGATCTGTCGCAAGGTTTCGGTTGGTCTTTATTAACGGAAAATTCCATGATAAGAGTTTGATAAATTATTTTATAGTATGTATCTGCAAAAAATCATGAATATAAAAATTTAATAAAAGTATGTGGGTTTTCAAAATACACTTTTAATGTAGGAATAAGAACGAAATTGCAACATAAGCATGTTGTTTTAAATATAAACTTTTTGTGGAATGATTCTTTTTTTCATTAAACATACATTAAAATTTCAGCAATCTCTCATGTTTGATAATGCTTAGATGTTCAGCAAAAGGTTTCCATAACGTTTTTATAATAAAATTTCTATCAAAAGAATTTACTATTTCTTACGTTATAAGGATTCTCTTTTTTTAAAAAAAAAATTACTATACAATCTGGTGTAAAAGCGTGCAACTTAACACAAAAAATAACATACAAATTTACGGATGCATATTATACATTGGTATAAAAATTAAAGCTTCTAAAAATAAAAAAAAAGAGATGAGTATAAGAAAACCAGACTTCTAAGTAGTAGATTGAATGATATTTATTTAAAAGAAATAGCATACCTATTGAACTTAAAGTGATGTAGTTCTAGAAGTATGCTGTTTTTTTTTTAAAAAGTATGGGTAATACTTTAAACAAATGGCTTCAAAACATGTGAGTATCACACATACCATTCAGGGTTTTTTTTTAAAAAAAGAATTCGCATTATACGGCGAATATATTCAAAAATGAAAAAAAAAACGTGCTTGAATGTATAAGTGCGCGTTATACGGTGGTGCAAAAAATGTTACACGTATCTTATTGTGTCTATTTATTAAATTTTGTTTATGAATAAAATTACTTGAGAAAGAAAAAAAATTAGTATTCTGAAATACATGTACTTAGAAAATTTTTATAAAGAGTTTTTAATAACTATCCCGAACACAGTGAAATTTCATAATTAATACAATTTAATTTTGAACCTCAAACTATAATATCAAACAGCAGTTTGATTTTATTTTTGATTAATTAGTTCTGAAATATGATAAGTAATAAACTAAACAGAAGTCATCATTAAAAATACATTAACTTTACACATAAATATTTTTATAAAACAGCATATAATAAATGAGTTTAAACAATAAGTTTATAAGTAATTTAATGATAAGAGTGAATGGGGGGGTAGACAAATTTAAATTAGTTTGTTAATAAAAATAGAAATTTTATGCGATCCTGTTCTTAAAAAATGCTTTCTCAGAAATACAAAATGGAGATCAAACATAGTTTATTATTAATAGTAGTAGTAGTAGTGTATAGTAGTATAGTAGTAGTATTGTTTACTTTTTTAGATGAACACATAATGAAAATAGGGACTAGAGTTTTTTTTAAAAAACTGTTAGAACTTTTTTAGATGAAAACAATGAAAATAGGGACTAGAGTTTTTTTTAAAAAAACTGTTAGAACTTTTTTATATATTTTTGTATAGAATTACTAAACCTATTACCGCAAAACCTATTTGTAAAACCTATTACCGCATTTTTAAAAATTATTATTATCTTATCATCTTCCATATTATGCTAAAATATTTATAAAATTATTATCAGCTGCCAAAAGAAACTAAGTGCCGTGCATTTTGATTTTTCAGAGTTAAACATTTCTCTCTGGTAGGGTGGTGTAGTTGGTTAGGCGCACGCCTTGTAAGCCTATGTCTTTGCATTCGGCCCAAGTCAGGGAATTTTCATGAAGCGAAAAATTGACAGCAGCCAAATTGTATGATTAGCAGCATGTTAAAGAGATTTAGAATGCCTGTTTGTCTTATGCGCTCTCAGTAAAATAAAATTCCTAATTCAATTTCATATCGTCAGAAATTAGATGCCTCCCTCTGAATTGGAAACAAAGTCTACAATGGTAATTACGAAACCACAGCCCCATTTTAAAAAAAAAACCATTTGTCTTCACACTTAACCAACAAAAAGATTTCAAAACAATTTTTAAATTGCAAATCTCTAATCTAAGATAACTCATTCATCAAGGTTTACTTTCTTATAAACTCCTTTCTTTAAAAAGAGTTTGCATCTAAAAATAAATGCAAGATCATAATGGGATTTTTTTTGACATTATTCAAAAAAAAATAATCGAGCACCACAATGTAAATATGTTTATTAGTTCATTTATCCGTACCAAATGCAACAAATAAAATTAAAAATCAGCATGTATCAATAACATTTAATTTTAATATAATCTTTTTTTTTCTCTATAGCTGCAGCACAAAAAAAAATCTTTATTTTCGGAAAAGTAATTGAAATATAAAAAAAAAAAAAATCAAGATAAAACGTTTCCACATGAAGTCTGAAATTGGATCAAAACGAAAAAAGTATATACAGTACAATGTAAGTTACATTTACAGGTAGATTTATGCTTATGGAATAAAGTACTGAAGTGAAACAAAACAAAAAAAACCTTCTACCAAAGTCATGATGTCTCCAAACAGTATTAAGTAGAAAAATAAGAAAAATATTTCTTATTCATCGAGTAACACTGGAGGCGAGGCTCCCCATATTAAATGAGTACAGAAAATATAGCCATATATAAGACTCTCGTTCTTTTTTACTCGACTTTAAATATCTTTATTTCCCACAATCTTGAAATTGAGTTTCGCTTTCCCCTTGAGACATCTTCAAGGTCAGTGAAAGATAAGGAAAGAATACATTTTTTTTTCATTTTCCTCATCTTACGTGGAAAAAGAGGCGGGTGATTTCCAAGAAGACGATTCAATTTGCAAAACCACGATGCAGAAAATTTTTTTGATTAATTTTGAAGATGTTGCTCTTAAGTATAAGTGATCGTAATTCATCGAGTAGGAATTCCTGTAAAGAGAATTCTGTATTTTAAAATATTCTTTTGAAATTCGAAATGTTTCCCATGGACAATATTGCAAGAACTTTCTTAAGGAAATGAACTTCTAATCTTTGGCATTTGTATTAAACAAGATTTCATAAGCCATACCTGAACCGGCTTTTCCAATTTTAGATGTATTATCAGATCATTTCTTATATTATTCTCATTATAGAATAGTAATAAAATTTCTGTCTCTTAATAATTAAATAAACTATAGCACACTACATTTATTTTAAAATAAGATGGATCAAAAACTATACAATTATAAGAACTTTTCTCTAGAGTAATGATAGCCAATAAAACTAATATTTATTTGTTTAAAGGTTTGAAACTGCAAGGAAGCATACACAATAAGGAAATATGTATGTATCAAATTATTTCTGTTAAATATATAATATATATGTATATATATATATATATATGTATACAGTTACCATATATTCAACTTAAATGAAAAGAGTAAGCATGTAATTAGGAAACAAAAATGATAGTACAGGGCGAAGTTATACAAACACAGTTTGTATAACACAAACTGGAATTTCTTAACGTTGCGCTATTGATTGTATTAATTAACTTCGTCTAAAAATAATTACATTTCTGCAACGTAAAAGTAATCTAATTTCTACAACGTATTCAATTTTTTACAAATTTCTATCTATTTTCTTGGCTTTAAATTCAAAACAAAAAAAAGTAGAGCTATTTTTCAAGTAGTTGGTACATTGTACACCTTTCTCAACGCTGCCAAGTTAAACTGAGATGGAGTATTGTAGAAATTCTTTAAAAAATTTATCTAACTGCAATCTATGAGACTCAGACAAAAAATAATTACAGAATCGGAAAGATAATTTTTTTACATATTTTACCTATCAAAAAGAAATCCGCTAGGAAAACAATAAGAGAAAAATATTATCCAGATATGCAATGTATTTTCAATTAAAAATTAATTTTATATTAAAATAAATGAATTTTTTAAAGAAATTTTCTAATTTTAAGCCTACAAGTAATTTAAATATACCTCATTTTATCACCTGTAATCTAAACACACACTACGACATGTGTCCTTAAATTTAATTACAGATATAATTTGTTAATTTTTAACTTACTATGTATAGTAATTTGTTCCGGTGGAATCTTGCAACTCAATTTCGAAGCTGATATCTTCAACCCATTAGGCTGAAATTTTGTATACACGTTGAGTTTGAATGACAATTATTATATTTTTTACAATGATTATATTGACCTTTTATATTCCGATATTGCAATTAGTTGAAAATATATTAACTAAAAACCTTAAAACGCATAATTGTCTTACCTTTGTTTGTTGTTTATTCCGCTATCCTTTGCGCCGCAAAATAAAGAACCAATAGGATTTTTTTTGAAGTTTTGACATTTTTAAAACAGCAATCTTTTTTTTTTAATAAAACTCAGACAAAAAATAATTGCAGAATCGGAAATATCAGTTATTTCGCCACAATACGGTGCAATTTTTTTTTACAAAATAATATTTGTGTTTTTAAGATTTTTTTAAAAATGAGTCAAAATTGATACGTTTTTATGAAAATGACGTCTAAATTGCTGCGTGTGAATTTTTTTTTGTTTAAATGAATTGACATTCCGTACTAAAACAGCTCATGCTTTGCTCTTTTAAAATCAGTGATTTAAAAAATAAAATGTCAAAAACCTTTTTTTAAAATTTCAAAAAATAGTCAAAATTTTAATTAAACATTTAATAAACTTCGCCATTTATGAAGATAATCTCCCGAAACTGTTTTTTCGTGTGTAGAACAATATTTCCCAAGATCTGTACGAAGATTGAAAAATTGCTTAAAAATTACGGGTTTAAAAAAATTGTATTTTTCGTCTAATATCCTTTTCGAGAGAATTGATTCAGTTAAACCAGGGATGCGAACCAGCGTTGAATGAGATGAACAGGCTGAGAAGCCTGTCCAGCGATAGCTAAAA
>BMAO01003580.1:0-14953 GCA_019973975.1 Trichonephila clavata | reverse complement strand
TGTGTCTGATTGATATTTGGAAACAATAAATTAATTAGATTGAAATCATGTTTGTGAATCATTCAGTTTCTCCCACACACCTAGCCAAGGCAGACAAGGGGGTTCAGATGTAAGCAGGAACCGACCGCTATCACAAGTTGATAAATTTGCAAAAATTCAATGTTAGGTAAACAAGGGTCCACCCAAAACTGAAACAAATGGCAAGGGGTCTATGAGACAAAGTTTGAGAACCTATGTATTAGACTTTAAAATGGCAAGGGAGAAATTACGCAATTACGCAGAAATCCGCTAAGAACGGGATTTGTGAAAATTGATTCCCAAGGGGTTGTTACTGGGTGTAAAGGATAAATATACGTTCCGTTTTTGAGATTCTAGTCCCGTCCTTTTCCAATCAAAAGATAGTGGCTATAGGAATGTTTTTCTATACAATCGAAAGCTAAATGCTAGATCTTAGATATCTATAATTTCAAAACAATACATTGCCATACAACATCATGAAATACACAGGGAAACGAGTAGATAACGGATATTATACAGGGGCGTAACTACCATTGTATCCATGATACGGACCCCCAAGTTACAGGGATCTCCACATGTGTAAATAAAACTCTTAAAATGTTAGCAATAGTCCCATTAGCAAAGCTCACATTGTGACGGATCTATACGCTGCTCTACTAATCCCTTCATATCTCTTTAAGGAAAATATTTATTTCAACCAACTTTCATCGAGTAAGGAAACGTGATTATGTGTATGAGGTATATTATATAAATTCTGTCTTCGCGAGTTCGTGAGTTGGCACGCTGGAGTTGACACGTCGGAGTTGGTAAGTAGGAGTTAACATAAAGTTTGCAAGTTAGTTGTTAGCTGAAGATTGAAAAGGAGTGGAATTAGTTAAGGATTACAGAGCGTGGAACCAACGACATTGATCAAGCCTAAGAGAGCACCTGCAAGTTTCCAGTGTAGGATCCGATGCATAAAAAGTTCAGGTACTGTGCGTTTGATTAAGTAGAAGTTAGTTTATTAGTGTGCGACGTAGTTATATTTGAGCGTATTTAAGCTATCTTAGATTCAGTTGAGGGTCTGTAGTAGTATCCCGTGTTATAGAATCTCACCTCCGCACTCTACTATATTTCATCTACCTTAATTGGAATTGTATTGTTTCTGATTGATAATTAGAATTAATAAATTGATTAGATTGAGAAACATGTCTGTGGATTTTTCTGTTTCTCCCACACATCTAGCCGAGTTTACAGGTAGACAAGAGGGTTCAGATGTAAGCAGGAACCGACCGCTATCACAACATTTCCAAAAAAGAGCCCCCAAGGAATTTCGATACTGGGCCCACTTAGGACTAGCTACGCCACAGTGCTAGTATATATATATTTACACCTTAAGGATTTAGCAGAAGACAGTGGTCATATTTGTTTTTTTTTAGTTACTATCGCACCATATATTTTGTGACAGGGTAGAGGACACTTTTTTTAGGGATATGCCAAAAAGGGGGGGGGGGTGAGGCAGTCCAATTATTACACAAATTGTATTATACAAAATTATATATTTTTAAAATTATACTTTATTATTTTTGTTATATATAATTTATTGATGAATAAAATTGTGATTCTATAGTTCTCGTTGGAAAAAAAATTAAATCTTTGACATAAAAACAATTAAGTATATTTGAATAATTCTATGAATTATTATTAGGGCGGATTCCATTGCTTGCATATACAAAACTTGTGTTAATTAATTTCTATATAAATTTTCGCACAACTTTATTTTTCATAAATACTCAGATTTCCAAAAAAAAATTTCCCATATGCAAAAAATTTACATTTTTTTGAATAAATCTCTTAAAATATTTTAATTTAAAAATTTTATGAAACTCTTTCAAAATTTGTGGCTTTCCAAATAGAATTTCGAGGTGGACTGCATCTGTCCAGCAGGCCATAGTTTGTCCACTACTCTCAAATAATATCAGAAAGACCTTTATTAAGTAAAAACTATAATTATGTGTGTGTTGCTATCAACAGCAACCTTGATAATAATATATTAGCAATGTGATACATATTTGGGTTGTTGTTTTTTAATGATTTCTTACAAACCAAAAGCAAACGACGATAATTTAATAAAATAGAATATGTCTAGAAAAGAAGTTTTATTTCTTTCGTATGAAAATAATGACAACAATGTTACCGAAATATTCATGTACTTGCCAGTCAAGAAGAAAAGAATTTAAAGAAGTCAGAGAAACCATAATTAGTTCTGAGATTCAGTCGAAAATCCCCGAGTTATAAGATACGAGTCATTTAGCAACGATTTAAATCAACTAATAATTTCGTAATATTCGAAATACACGCTGCTCAGAAATACAGATGCAAATTTTCAGTACAGAACGCAAAAAGCAATAAAATTCGAAAATCACTGTTTAAACGCACCTAATGGAAGTATACAGTAACGTGTCTTTAGACTTCTTGAGGCCTCACTTACGACTCTTAAGTAATACACGTTATCAAATACTCGTACAAACAGTACGTAGCTCTGAACAAAAAAAATGAAAATGTCTCACAATCTCACAAACCGATTGCAGCCTTTTAATTACATTAGTAGTGATGGTGTATGGTGGAAGGCCTAGGCCTAGACACGGACGATGGACACGACGTAGTAATGTCTTGTTAGTGTTGCCAGTTGACATACAGTTCGAAATTCCCTGTTTTTCAGAGAATATGTCCGAGAATAATAGTCGACGATCAAAATTATTCTGGTCATGATCTTACTAAGGCCGAATCGAGAACGAGATGAGTTCCTACATCCCCGAGGCCCAGGACCTGAACCCAGTCGGTCCATGCCTTGAAACGTCCATGGATAGTTCTGGAATTCAATTGAAAAAAACTCCGAGTTATTAAAGAGAACCAACAATGACTTCAAATCAATTAATAATTTCTTAATATTCGAAATGTTACACAGCCACTGAGAGAAGCATTCAGCACAGAACACAATAAGCAAAAGGATTCGAAAAGTACAGTTTAAAAGCACTTATTATGGGGTATATTATAGCTGTAACGAACTCTAGGTGGCAACGTGGACTGATCCGAGGTACTGCGCCTGCGCGAGTGCCACACCAGGGGATTCGATAATTACCTCGCGATGAGAGAGGTCGTTTAGCTCCGCCAGCGAGTTTAGTGTGGATATTTGGATTTCGATGATTGGTCTCGAAATCCAAAATGGTGGCAGATGTGTTGAATGCCACCCTGGACAATATCATTTGCATTATTTTCTCTAAAATTGTCGCCAAACTCAGGACATTTATGATTCTTTCTTAAAATGTGTATAAAGTGTAACATAATTTTTATGTTGTGTGATCGCGACCCAATGAACCATTAAAAAATCATTCAAGCGTCATCAATTGACAATGCTAGGACATTACACAGCTTCGATTTATAATCAGGGGAGGGTCAGAAAAAACGTTCATGAGTGGACAAATTGAGGAACGACAAGATTTTTAAATGTGATACAAATTTTTAAATTATATTTGTCTGAAGTTTCTCATACAGATGCAACTGTATGGAAATGCTGCTCAAATTATTCATGAAACTTCATTTGACTACACATGACTTCATTTGACCTTAAAGTTTTATATCCATTCTAAAATCAAGTTCTCAATGAATTCATTGTTTTGTGTTGAGTTTAATTGTAAATTTCCTGTCCGTAAATTCCATTCAGCATGCGTTGCAAAATTACACCGCATGCACATGGCAATCAATTCAAGTGTTTTAATAGTCAACAAACCACTCCAGTATCTCTTAGCATGCAAAAGTCCATATTCGGTGTAATTTACATCTAACTTTGTTTCAGCTGCTTCCCTTCTAGTAAAGGCTTAATTGTTGGAGCGGAAACGGAAGGGAAAAGGCACTTCCGGTTATTCGAAATCGTTTGCCAAAAATGACTGCGTTAGTAGATATTCCAACCACACCGAAAGAGTCGCATCTGCATTGGTGCTGAAGGGCAAATCATTGTTATGAATGGGCTAAACACCTGCTGTTTACATTTCGGCAATTAAACCCCATGTGTGCGTACAGTGAGGTTTTCTAAAAGATATCTATAAAAGTTTAGATGAAACGAGCCGTGAAATTTGTCCTACTTTCTAACACGAGTAGATAAAAGTTCGATCATCATTTCTATTATGATTTTTATTGTAATACATCAAATAACATTAACAAGTAGCTTCTGTGTTTGATGTATGTAAATACGTAGATTTATGATGCTTGAAATTTTTAGTCTTTTATGTAAGAAAGGCGATTATTTCTTTTTTAGAAACATTAGAATGGATTTTTTTTTTATTTCGCAAAACATTTTTCTATAATTCCTTGTTTTTTTAAACTTTTTTTGGTCGAAAAGGAGTTCTTCCGTTGCTCTTAATAGAATCATGATTGCTTAGTAGCAAGGTTTTTTTTTTCCATCGAGTAATGTGTCCTTTGTATTGCGCTGTTTTTTTATCCATCAGGGTACTTTTAACCCTTTATAATCTGGGTGAGCATTAAGTCGATCGGCTGGTAGACCACCAAGACATTTTGGGAATTGTAATTTTTACCGAAATATTCAAGATTGGTTGACATTATGCAGACTATAAGTCTTCTCTACTGACTATAACTAGAAGAATTAACTTTAGATGTACATATTTTATTTTTTAGTATATTTTGAATTGTTTGATAATAAATGCATTATTTGATATTAATATATTTGTGGCTATTATTATTATGTTTATTTCTTAGGTTTTGCTTTAAGCGTGATCTTAAAGGTGTAAGTTCTAGGGGGCCCAAAGCCTGTGTTATGTTATGGCCTTGCAATCCTCAGTAAGATCCAGCTTGGGGCCCAAAACTTGACTTTGCAGGGGGGGGGCTAATATTCTCTGTTACGCCACTGGGTAGGATATCTTACGTTTTGCATTTCTTTTCATATCACATTGTATGATATTTATAAAAGAAATACTTCGTAAATACTGAAATATACTGAGGGAGGTATTAATCTAATACATTTCGTATTAAAAAATTTAAGAATTTGTGCATATTACTTTCTATGGAATTTCAGAAAACAGGATCAATACACACACACACACATCACAAGCATAGTGGGGCATTGCAAGCAGTACAAACGTTTTTTATTCCCAAGTGCTTTGTTAGAATACAAATGGCAACGTCAAGATGTTTTTTTTTTTGTCAAGTTTTGATGTATGATCACCAAATTTAATCAATCGTACGTCATCCAGAACGATTTTTTTTTGCTGCTCAGGAAATTTGCATGCCTCCCTTTACACTCGTGGCTTGAAAATCCACACATCAGTTGCCGTGCTTGTCGAAGTGCAAAGAGCACCAAATCATAGATGGGAAAATAGCTTCCCACGGATATTTAAAACTTACTTTTGGTAGGAAATATACTGATTATGGTCTTATGAAGGGTTAAGATATAGAAATATTACGTATAAAAAGATCAAATAAACTGAAAACAACATTGCAACATGTTAAATATTATCATATATTCGCTAGCTATATATCAAGCAGAATGATGCCATGAGTAAGAAGCCACCATTTCTTTTTTACCATTCTGAATCATTTGGAAGAAAAAACCTCTTAAATTTTTTTCTATAATAATATTTATAATCATTCATTTTTATGAATGTTTTCTGGTAAATATGTTATATATCTGTTTGACTTGTTGTATTGAAGCTGAGATAAATATAAATTGTAGAAAAAAACCGTAATATATATATATATATATATATATATAGAACACATCAATTTTATAAATCTAAAACAGATTGTAATCATTTTATTTCACTCGCACAAATTCCGTTACATAGAAACCAAACGATATATCTCAAAGCGTATTGAATTCTAATTTTCACCACAAACAAAGATGAGCAAACGATAAATAACAACTAAATCTCAAGGCTTAACTAACAGCAACGTATCAGAGTTCACAACATATTATACAGACAATTCTCTGTTTTTGTAATAAAAATTAATGAGATATATGTAACTTTTACTATAACGAACTGAATAGAAATATATTATCATTAAATACTTTGGCAAAAGGTAAAAGCTTATTTGCTTTTGCTACTTCCATAGTTTTGTACTTAAATGTCTTACGTGATTATTAAGCCTTATACAGACTCTCTCAAAACGAATGAAAGTCCATTAACTTTCTCATTAATGTGTTGTAATCCATACACATCCTCATTATAGCCGTTCTTCTTATCATGCCGTGATAATGTCATACTTGTTATAATTAAAAATGTATTTTACGTAATCCAGTCATGTTATTATTTCTTTTTCACTCAGGGAAAACTATTGTAACAATTTTTTTTAAATATGTTACTCAAATTTAAAAAATAATTACAATACATTTATAAATATCACAATAAAATTAGTAATTAAAAAAAATATAGCTATAATTTTACATTTTAGTTTCCGTAATATCCGGCGTATAAAGCGCACTTTCAACACAGAAAATAAGATCGAAGTTTAAGGGTGAGCGTTATACGCCGGGTATGAAAGTGAGAGGATTAAAAATAAAGAGAAATAAAGAAGATAAAGAAACTTCTACATACGTATATCGAAATATTTTCTATTTAAGAGAAATGGCATTTCTTATATATGAGCTTTAAAAAGATTATAGTTCTAGAAATATACTATTCTTTTTGAACTTGGTTAATATCTCGAATAAATTACTTCAAAACAACAGCATTGAGCACGTACATTTCAGGTTTGGTTTCTTCGTAAAAAAGGGGAGTGCGCGTTATACCGCTAATATACCTAAAGATCAAAAGTTACAGCTGGAAATTTCTGTGAGCATAATACGGCGATGCGCGTTACACGCCGGATTTTACGGTAAATATTGCGTACGGCATTTACGTTATGTTACAGCATTTATTCTTAGGAGCAGTCGGATACCTCCTTTCACGATGTCTTAATTTAAAACTTTTCACATTTTTGTTTCCTCACACAAAAACATTTTGTTCATTTTTTGCATTTCTGCAATTGATAAATTTGTATTGAAAAAAAAAAATTATGTTATTAAAATTAGAAATAATAACTTCCGTTGTGTGTTCGTTTTTATTCGCTGTACACGTTTATTACCTCATAACTTCTATAGAATATAGAGAAAAAATTACTGTCGATACTGCTGCCATCTACAGGTGTTATTAAATACCATATGAAATTTTAACATTCCTTCATATTATGAACTATTAGTTATACTTTATTCTAAAGTGAAACAACTAATAATTGCTTCTTATACATTTATTATAAGAAGCAAATAAATTTCCTGACTTGGCATAGTAAATATATCCAACAAGTGGAGGGGGTCAGAATTCAGGTGATAATTATAAATAAGTTATTTAAAGAAATGTAAAGAATTTTTTTCAAAATTATTATTTTTTCATAGAATATTATTAATTGAGTATTTTTGTTCATGGTATAAAAAGGGGTATCACAGTAATTACGTTGAGTTTTTATCTTCTGCTGAGAACTTGTTAGTATTTAAAGGATTTCATTTTCCTTATATAAAAAAATTAAATATTCATACATGTGTCTTCAATTGGTTTGAAAACATTTTGATTTTTTATTCACGTGAATTGTCAACGATATTTACTAATAAAATAAGTCGTAACCATTAAATAATTTTTAAAATTACTCTTCAATCTGTATAAAGTAATTACTTTTTAAATACTTGATTATATTGGCATATTTATATAAATATGATTTCAAATCAATTGCAACAAGTCATTTTACTTGAATATGCTTTCAATTTTTGTTTATTCCATAAGTTTTTATAACGGATTAAAGAAATTTCAATTCAATAATCAGACCTAATAATGCTTTATTTCTATACAAAGTTAGTCCAAGCAAAGAGAGAACTTTAAATACAATTTGCCTTTTATAAATTAATCATGTCGCAATTCTTTTAAGTTGCCAAAAATTTTATCATAATATACGAATAAAATTTAATGACAAATATAAATTTTATTATTTTTAATCTATTACTCTTTAATTTATGCGTATGAATTTTAATTTAGTAGAGAAGAAATAGAATAATTTAGAAAAGAAATCAAATTTAAATAATATAATCTCCCTAATTCCATGAAAAAGACGGAAAAAAATTGTCTGGTATCCGAACGAATTTAATAAAAAAACACAATAAAATAATATCCATAAATACATAGATTTTGACGAAAATCGACAGCCTAAGTGCAAGTTCGAATGCCGCCGTTTCGCGGAAAAACAAAAATTACTCCTCTCTCTCTCTTCCTCCGTCAACAGTTTATTTTAGTTCTTCTACACATCCTCTAAATCCATTCAACACCTGCCAGTCGTTTCCTAAAATTCGGGTTTATTTTTCCGTCGTCTACTGTTTTTGATCTTTCAGGGTTGAGATTAATATCCAACCTGTAGAAACCGACGAAGGATAGAATTAGTCGCGAATACCAAGAACTCAGTTGTCAGTTTGCATTAGGATTATTTGGCGAATTCCTCTTTGTTTGATGATACCAGATGCAAATTTCAGCCGTCTCATCGTGAAAGGAAATACTTCGCCTTATTTTGCATTTTTGAATTCGTTTTATTTTACAACGCTGATATGGATGATTTAAATAGGAATTTTAGAATAGTGGTGTTTGTTGCGCAATGTTTATTTTCTCAATATCAAACTACATATTTTTTAGCTGTCATGTAATTTCAATAATCTACATTGCTTCTTTCCTGCATTCATCATTTTTAATTAATGAATTGTTTATTTTTCAACTCTATTTTAGAAAAAGAAATAGGCAAGAATTTTGGAAAAACCTCTTAGGTCCAAGAGGGACTCTTAAAAGACAAGAAAAATGTAATATTTTTACCTAAAAGTGAAAAAAAAAAAAATGAAAATTATTAAAATTTTACTCATGTTTTCTAAGGAGCTAAAAATCGAATATGTTGTTGATCGTACTGTTACAGTTGTTCCATTAAATAATGCAATAACATATCAGCTACATTCATCTGACGTCATAATCACATGACAAATGCAACCATGTGTTTCTCGCCAATCTGTTCATTCGCCTCATGATTGCCGAATTTGCTTTATAAAAATTTTTTTTAAAAATAATAAAGGAATATATAAACGTAAGACTGATGGTTCTTATTTTAATAAAATTTATGCTGTTACCTTGTAATTGCAAATAAACCTCAATAAATTTAGTCAACAAATCTATTAAATACGCAAAATCTGGTTTTCACTTGATTAAATTTTCTTCTAAAATTAATTCAGGATCTGGTTCAAAGAGAGCCACTTTGTAGACCCCATTTACACCTCGCGGAACTCCAATAACTCCTCACGAACTCCCAAATTATTTTTTCGCTGACGCAAACATCTTGCAGGTCATCATAGACCCCTGGGGGTCGATATAGATCACTTAAGGAACCACTGGTTCTGGCCTAGACACGGATATGACGTAATAATGTAATGTTATCACTGTTCCTAGTTGCCATACAATTCAAAACTCCAGGTTTTTCGTAGAATACGCCCAGAAATATCATTTGAGGATTAAAATTATTCTCATCTTCAATTCTGATCTTACTGAGGCCGAATCGAGAACTAGATGAGACCTGGGTCCGAACCCAGTTGGCCCATATCTTATAACGTCCCTGCAGTGGCGTAACAGACAAAATTGGATTTTACAAGTGGTAGGCACTTGTCAGGCTTTGGGCCCCTTAAAACCCTGCTCCCCCACGATGCGGGGGTGTACGTTACGCCACTGTGTCCCTGTATCCTATTCCAATATGGTGAAAGTTTCACGCTATTTGAATGTGCATCGTGTTGTACTATGGATAGCCTGTGGTAAAATAACATTAAATTCCACAAAACTTTGATTCGTGAGATAAGGATTTGAAATTAGATCCTCATTTGCACTAAAGAAAAATTTCTTTCACCTTTACCACAAAAATAATATTTACAATACTCGTAAAGAATTCCATAAAAAATTTTGAATAGCAAAATTTTTTTAATAATATTTATTGTTAAATTAGATAGAAAAGATTTTTTTTAAAAAAAAAAGCTGAAATTTCGGAGCTTTTGTTTTTAAGAATTTTTTGTTTTGTATGTAGAATTGTGTTACAGTTACACTAATTCTTTAAAAATTATCAACATCAGTAGCGCAAATAAAAAATTTTCAAGGGGGGTAGTCCATGGTCGAAAGTCCTCCAACTCGTATCATACCTCAACACAACACCAATTGATTTTTCCGATTTTGTCAACAAAAGACAGTAAACAATAAATTATTTAATTAATAATTAGCATTAATTAATAAAATAAATTGTTAATTTCAAGTAATTAATTAAATTTTACGTTATATATATAGGATTATCATCAATTGAAAAAACTCAAGGGCTTTGGGGGGTGTCCTGACCCGCAGGACACCCCCCTTGTGTGCGCCACTGATCAACATTATTAATCACTTTCAACAATTAGTTATTTTCTCGCGACAAAATTTTTTTAATGAAAAAAAGGGGAGAGTTCTTTGTGGATATGTTTTCAATTCATGCTTTCCTTCTTAAAACGCTTAAAAAAAGTAAATTGAAGGAATTTCTTTCATTTATACGATTCAACAAATACATTAAATGCAATGAATGGAATGAATACGCATTATTTTTAAAGGGAAGGGCCAAATTTACGTACAACATCTGGCCCCCGGAGCTTCTTAGCATTTTTCACTCAGTTCTAGGTTATAAATTTTAACTCTTCCTAATCCATCCATAGTATTCACAATCGCCTTACGGATAATTGGTATTTAAAAAAGGGGGACTTAAACTTGGAATCGACGTAAATAGAACCTATAAATCCATCTAATAAGATTTACCATTTAGTTTTTAAGTTCCATCAGATTCCTATTGGTCCACTGGATATTGCAACCCTAACCAACAAACCTTTCCAGCCCTGGCGAAGCTTGGGTTGTTGTTTTTTAAGAAAAAACCAGGGCCTCACTCTCTAATAACAAACATGTGTTCTTGTGACTCATGGTAATTTTCTGCTACACCCCCCGAGTGAAATAAGCTCACGATGGGAGGTCTTTGTAGAAATCGGAACACTTTTCTAAAATATAAGGTAATGAAGCAATTGACTTTTAAGGAATCGGGAGACTCTGGTCTGGTGTTAAGGGGAGAGAACGGTCATAAAATTTATTGCTTCCGTACCGCAGCTGTGTGGACCTTGAAAGGGCCCGGATGTGAATTGTTTACAGTTAAGCAAACATCAGTTAACGCTAGCGAGCGGTGAGCTTTCTTAGTAAACATTCGGCTCTTTTGTGTGACGCAGTTAAAATATGTTGAATATATTAACTGAATCCTGTCAAATAATTTTTTTAAAAATGGAAAAAGAATGGGTATAGTAATGTTCTTCACAGACCAAAATATTCAATCACACTGCTCAGAAAAATAATAATGGTGAGAAATTTTAAATTATGAAGAAAACATTCTAAAAAAAAAATTGGGGGGTGATCATGTTTTGATTAAGCAACACCAGCCTTTTTTTTTTTTGAAATTCAAGTTTTTAAAACATTTGTTTCTTAAGTCCTTTATTATTTAACCAATAATGAAAAGTAAGTTGTGTTTCTGTTTTTAACAGCTAGCTAAAAAAATAATAGATAATTAATCTAATTAGTGTAAGTTATGAACAATTAGACTGGTGAACGGGTGTGATCATTTAATTTCATTTTGTTCAAAAAGTTTGAAAAACAATTAAATTATGAAAATCATTCGAAAATTTGTCTAAATCCAATGAAATAATTCAGAATAAAATTGAAAATCTCACTCTAAAAATGAAATGTTTTTCAGGGTTTGAAGTGCAATTGGAATTTGAATATTTAGACATTGTCGCTTGAAAAGAAACAAACTAGTAAAAACTAGTTATTTGCTGTAGAATTCTTTAATTAAGTCTTACAAGAAATGACTTTTTTAAAATCGAATACAGAGTTGGATCCCGATTTAGCGAACCCCCATTTAACGAATTTTGCGATTGAACAAATTTTTCTCTGTCTTCGGTTAAAAAGAAAGTAAAAAAAAAAAAAAAAAACTCGATTTGCTGAGAAAAAACCCGAATTAACGATTTATTTCACCAGTTAGAAAAAAAAATTTTTTAGGTAGTATTAGAAAAAATTGGATTTATTTTTCAAATTATTTATCCTTTTTGTCCGGAACAGAAAAAGACTTTTCTTGTTCGCAGCAAATTTCGATGGGAAAGTGTGCTAATAGAATTATTAGACTTTACAGGTGCAGGTGAATTAAGAGTGTAATCTATTCTGTGAGTTTTGAATAGGATAGGAAATTCCTTTCTTATATCCAGGGACGTCTTAAGGCATGGGTCAACTGGGCCCAGGGTCTTGGCCACAATGGGGGCCTCGTCTCGTTCTCAACTCATATTTAATAATATCCTGATTCGAATAATATCAACGGTCAAATGTTTTCTTCCAGTCGAATTCTCCGAAAAACTGGAAATTTCCAACGATATGTCAACTGGCTACATGTGATGACCGTCGTCCATATATAGGCCTAGGTACCACCATACACTATTATTACTCATTCAGTCAAAAGGCGTTAGTCGGTCGAGCCGGTTTGTGCGATTGTGAGTCATGCGCATTTATATGTTTTGAGTAATTGTTTGTACGAATATTTGACAATGAATGCTGTGTACTTTTAAGGATCAGTTGGTGAGGTGTACATTTCTGTAGGGACCCTGGTCAGGGGTGTAGATACCTCTGTATCCCGAAGGAGTTTTGATACAGGGCCCATTTAGGGCTATCTACTCCAGAGCATTTATATTTTTGAGTAATTGGTTTGTACGAATATTTGACAATGAATGCTTTGTACTGTCTAACTTTTAAGGATCAGTTGGTGGGGTGTACATTTGTGTAGGGATCCTGGTCAGGGGTGTAGATACCTCTGTATCCCGAAGGAGTATTGATACAGGGCCCATTTAGGGCTATCTACTCCAGAGCATTTATATGTTTTGAGTAATTGTTTGTACGAATATTTGACAATGAATGCTTTGTACTGTCTAACTTTTAAGGATCAGTTGGTGGGGTGTACATTTGTGTAGGGACCCTGGTCAGGTGTGTAGATACCTCTGTATCCCGAAGGAGTTTTGATACAGGGTCCATTTAGGGCTATCTACTCCAGAGGCCCAGGGCCTACTTTTGTATAGGGACCCTGGGCCTCAAGAAGTCTTAAGACGTACCTGTTTATATCAACTCCCTCCACAACGCAGGGGATATTTTAAGATTTCAACGACTACGTTACATTTGATGAAGGACTGCCTACCTGTGCAATAAGTTGAGGAAATCGTTGATTTGTCGGACCCAATGAATAGCGATTCTGATGCAGAAATCGATACAAGCCCGCTTTTCCGCTTAGGCACGCTAGGCACTTGCCTAGGGCGCAACAGATTTCGGGGCACAAAAAATTGGAAGGCGAAAAAAGGGAAAACAATTGAAATTACAGCGAACGTACCTCTGCCATGTACTCAAAATGATATTACAATGGATTTTGATTACAATGATGTCATTAACGATTTTGCAATGATCAAAACTAGGAGAAAACCTTTGTTGTACGAGTACAATGACAGTGATTTAACAAAAAAATAAGGATGTCTAAAAGTAAAATATAGTAAAACGATAAGCGAAGAAAAAGAGGAGAATAAAAAAGTTGAAAACATTTCATACAATAACGTGTACTTTATATTGTAATTACAAACGATTTCATTGCTGTACTAATTTACAAAAGGGGGGGGGGACGTGATGTCATAAGGTAAGAAATGAATAAGAGTGGCAAACACATGCTATTACCCTTTCCTTGCGGTTTAATAGGTGGTAATTACTCTCCAAAAAGCAAAAAAAAAAAAATTGTGTAAAGGAAAAATTTCTCCCGAACCAAAATGGCAAGGTAAGAGGCGAACCAAACGGCAAGGATGTGCTCTGAAAATCGTGGGGGTGGGGGCGTAACAATTTAAAGTGCCTAGGGCGCAGGCGAGGCTAAAAACGGCTCTGAATCGATAGTGAAACTTCAAAACTGTTAAATTTTTTAATGCGTTACACTGTTCAGAAACTTCGAAAACATACATCATGAAGCAGGATGTAAAGGACGCAGTATTTCTTCTCTGTATAAAGTCGAAAAAGAACTCTTTCGAGTCAGGAATGAAAGAGATTATCAAACATTTATAGCCAGTATTTAAAAATTTCTAATTTATTGATGCGTAATAATTCACTAACAGTACTTTTAGTTGTTATATATAGAAAATACTTAATTTCTAATTTCGAATATTTTTTGTGTAGTTGCTTATTATAGAATTTCCAAAAGATAAGAGCAAAAATAAATTTTTTACACCCCGATATAACGAATAACCCCGAATTAACGAGCAAAATGTTTGTTTCCGAAGAATTCGTTAGATCGGGGTCTGACTGTAAATGAAACGAAAGTTGTGCTTTTTTCAAACCTTTCTTCTTGTTCCTATCATTTTTTTTTTTTTGTATTACTTTTTGTAAAATCATTAAAAAAAATAATAATTTAAGTTTTGCGATATAATATTTTCAATGCAGAAATGAAGTAAATCAGCAATTTACAACTTAAGCAGAGCTAATTATTAAAGAGAATTATTTTATTTTATTTCTTATTTCCCTAAAAAAAATCTATTTTAAATATATTCTTCATTTCTTAGGCTTAGTAAATTTAACTAGTATTTTTTTGGAACAATAGAGTTAACTTGTATTAACTATAACTGGGCTCACATAAAAATGTTCACATGGGTAGTTTTGAAGTTGAAGAAATACACACATGTGATTCAAAATAATATGTGGGACATACTCTGTTTCTTCTAAAATATATACATTCAGATATTCATGATGATATACATTATGCTCAAAACTGACGAATGATT
>BMAO01003579.1:0-32743 GCA_019973975.1 Trichonephila clavata | reverse complement strand
TTTTTACTTTCAGATAAGTTTGTGGATAGTGCTTCTGTGGATAGTGCTTTCTGATAAGTGTGATAGTTCTTCATTCTCCAATGAAGACGTAGTGCATTCTCCGGCAGCTGGTATCACTTTTTACTGTTGCAACTTTAGGCGGATTTCTATTATGACAACAATCTCCACAGGGGGAGACATCTGAGCTCTAACGATGTGAACTTTGACTAGGAATTTAATTTTGCATGAGAACAAATATGCAATCTGTGGATTTTTAACAGGACACATAATCGTGTGACATGGACATTGTTGATTTTTTGCATCATGAAAATCCACCGACTTGTGCTGGGGTCAGACCCAAAAACTTCGTGTACTACGCAATCAACGACGCCAAGCAGATGATTATGTATACGAGTAAAATAAGAGTATACTTTTACAAGCGCATTCTCTAATTTAAATTATTTATATACATTAATAACGACGCAAAATTTTACATATTTTATAATATTCTTAGTCATTTGGGTTATGTTCGTAAAATTTCAGTTTTCATCGAATTGAATCTTAATGTAATAACAAAGATCTGAAGAAAATCCGGTTTTATCTTCTGAATCGTTGCCAGCAAGATACTGTATTAAATTCTTTTTTAAAGTCTGTTCTAGCGAAAATTTATTAAGTATTCTAAACAGCCAAAATAATAAATTATCTGTGTTTGAAATAGGTAAATTGAAAAAAAAAAGAATATATATTTTCCCCCATTGCTTGAATATTCAAGGTACAGTTCTTATCTCTAAAATGAGTTATGTTTGCACTGTACGAGATAAGAGCTGATTTATGAAGTGTCTATGCTATCGTACAGAATATATTTGTATTTGACCCATTATCTCATAAGGAATTAGCTGCGATTAAGTAATGATTTACGGCAAGAAATAAACATGTTCTTTGTGTGGAAGAGACAGATGTAAGAATATTAAATGTTTAATTCCTCACCTAACAAGCAAATTGTAAGCGATAAAGTTCGTCTTTGGATTTTCAAATAATATGCACACTAGATAATCCCTAAAAACAAAGACTTTGAGGTGATATTATCATGTTATTTTATTCTGTTATAGAGAGAACTGTTCATCAATACAATGTTTTTACTGATTGTTATTTAGTGAAATAAAAAAAGCAAAAAATACAAAAGAATATAGTTATATACATATATTTCGGTGTGTTGTGTGTATATTCCAGGTGTGTATATGAAAGCAAATACGTGAGAAAGTAATTTATGTACCCGATTAATTCTCGCGAGGAAAATTCCTTTCAAATCCTTCTCACACGAAGTATCCATTTTGTGGATGAATTATTTTGAACTATATATGTCTTCATATAAATTGTGGAATGCATTATTTTTGAAATACCGGACTATGTTCAATTTGGTACCGAAAAAATATGGCAAACAGAAATATAATACGTATGGGAAGAGAAAAAACTATTTTAATTACTGTTTGATTAGGAATGTGATTGGTAGCAAATTTGGTCGTCAAATGTTGCCGTATGTAAAATTTGGCAAATAAAATAATTGCACATTAAAAAATACACCAAAACGTTGGTAGAATTATTGTTTTACAAAATAACTTTGAGAAGTTCCAGAAGTTTCTTTCCAGCCTACGTAAAGATGATGAAGAGAAAAAACATTGATAGTAATTGTGTATACAGGGAGGTCCTGAATTCATGCTACAAACTTTATGGTATATATAGATCATTATAGCAATCATTTATTGTGTAGGAATGCATGGAACCAAGGGACACGGTCAGGCACAAATAGGGGAAATAAATGAAAAGAGAAATTGAGTTATCGGTTAATTGCGTTACCGGTAGGGGGCAGTAGATATATAGCAACCGTTGAACATGATGTATCTCAGTAGGTAAGCATACGCCACCACAAAGTGGGCCTTCTCCCTTAAACCTATTTAAATACTACATAAAAACAGTAATTTTATACGCCAACAACATCAAATGCTTTACTGAAATCGAAACTGGTTGAGTGTCAACTGTCACTGCTCTCCCACTCATGATTTATGGTCTCCTATTGTGGCGATCGCTTACCCTTCTTGACTCCTTCCTCCATTCGCTCACCGGATACCATTATAGGGGGTAGCTGCTCTTTGCCTTCAGTTAATCCTAATTCATCCCCCTCATTACTTCTCGTTATCAGTGTCTCTGACGTGTAATACCACATAAATTGAATTTATTTAGTGATAAATAATGTAGTATGTAGAAGATACACGAAGACTGTTTTGTGTGTGATGACTAATCTTGTATTTTTAAGCAATTGTCAAGTGACGAGGACGACTCCTCAATTTGAAGTCCACATTCTAAAATGTCACTCCATAGTAACTTGAAGTCTCAAAGGCTCTACTGATTTAATCGTCCATCAGCCCCTTTAAATGGCGAATAGACACATAAAAGTATCAAATGTAAGCGGCACTTTTTTTTGTGGAATTTCTATCTTAGAGAGGTTTTTTTTGCTGCAAAATTTTCTGTTCAATATCCTTAAGCAATATACAGGGAAAATCACAAATATGAAACTCAGGGGACTGAAATATTTTTTAGTGTTAAAAGAATTTCGTGTTACAGGATATTGCAAAAAAAAAAGAATTTAACAAAAGTAAGTTTATTACAGTACAGTTTATTTACATATATGTGTATATATGCATGTATTTAATAAAAATCAATGACACGTTAACATTCACAAGAACCTAATAAATTTAATAAAGCATTTTCTAGTTTTTTGGGGAAAAAAGACATTTTTGCATGTTTAGGAAAATTATCTGATATTTTCTTTGCATTGTTTTTCTTAGCATCAAATTGTTCGATTTCATCCATTTTTTGTTTTTCATTTCACCATTGGAATGTACGTCTAAATAACTGTGTATGATTTCCATGATGCTGTTCATTTCGGATGAAGTGGTAGCTGGAGCTGCATTATTCATTTCATTTTGTCATCGCAATCTGCATCAATGATATTATTTGAGCTTTAAATTTAAATTCCAAAACGTCTTTGTCTCCCATAATTGGAGCTGTGCACACTTTATCAGTCCAATAAAATACAGAAACATTTTCAGACATTTCATTAAATCCCTAATAATCCATTTCTTCTTGGAGTTTTCCGACTTTTGTTTATTCCGAGAAAGAAAATGATTAATCCATTTTCTTTCGTGTTAAGAGAAAATAAAAACGTATGAAATTGCACAGTAGTTTGTCGGGAACGTTGTATTATTTTGTGTTAGCCAATATTTCGTCTTAAGCGTTTTCGTGTTACACGTATTTCACTGCATATGTGTTTCATTTTATTTATGTGGGAAGGTAGTCACAAAATTAAATAAATGCTTTATATTCATTTTATGACACGTATCTTAAAAGACACATGATTCTCATTGATATTTATTGCACTTCTAAAGAGTTAAATGAGTATTTAAAGCGTTTTTTAAAAACTTACAGCAGCTATAAATAGTAGAGAGTAGTTGCAGACAAAATCATTATATTCTCATCATTATAATCATTATATATCCTATTTCAAAATAATTTCAATTTCTATTCTTACGTTATATATTTTTGGTGCCTTATTTTATGTTTTTTATTGAACCAAACGCAATTATGAGTTGAATGAGAATGTCCTTTTACAATTGATCAGTATAAATTTTTTTAAAAGTAGCCATTTTCTTTCGTGTTAAGAGGGGGAAAAAACGTTGGAAAATGCACAGTAGTGTGTCAAAAACGTTTTATTATTTCGTTTTAAGCAATATCTCGTCTTAAGCTTTTTCGTGTTACACGTATTTCACTGCATATGTGTTTCATTTTATTTATCTGGGAAGGTAGTCAAAGAATTAAATAAATACTTTCTATTCATTTTATGACGCGTATCTTAAAAGACGCATGATTCTCATTGATATTTATTGCATTTCTAAAGAGCTCAATGAGTATTTAAAGCATATTTTAAAAATTTGCAGCAGTTATTAGTAGTAGAAAGTAGTTGCATACAAAATCATTATATTTTCCTCATTACATATCCTATTTCAAAATAATTTAAATTTCTTTTCTTACGTTATATATTCTTGGTGCCTTATTTTATACTTTTTATTGAACAAAACGCAATTATGAGTTGGATGTTAATGCCCTTTTACAAATGATCAGTATAAACGTTTTTTAAAGTAACTCTACATTACGATTTAAATTCTCCAACTTTTTTTTCGATTAAATACTTTCAACAAATTTTGCAACTAAGCATATAAAATAGGAATGTTTGCCATTGATATTACGTGCCTTGACCAATTCCTTTTACGAGAATATTTTCCCCTTTTCTTCCTCTTTCTTTTTCAGCTGTAAATCTAATTTGAAGCTTTGACCGTTTGATGAAATATAAGTTAAAATTCTGGGTAAATTATAAGACAGATATAAAAAGGATAAAATTCTTCATATGGAAAGTGGTAGATATTGTTTGGAATTGTGATGTGATTGCTAAGCATTCAAATGCAGGCTTTAAAGAATGGGCTGTGAATGTTAGACCCGGCGTTAGAGAATTGCGTTTAATTCTCATTTGGATGAAGTTTTTAGCAACGAAATGTACGGTTTAATTGACTCATCGTATAACTCTTAAACGTAAAGAGACCCAACAAAAAGTGCGATTACTAAGCGGATGTTCCCACCTTCTTCGGATGTCATTAACATATCACATCATTGGGAGATTGTTCGATCCTCGAGAGATTTAACGTCCATCATTCCTTCCCCCCCTACACGATCTGTCTTCTATGGTACTTAGCTCGCACTTATGATTTGTCGATTCGAGTCCGTTACTTTGAAAACTAGGCTACCACTGACATTTTAACCCTTACCGAGAAATATACAAGTAATAGGATTTTTTAAATATTGTTTCACTTTTATTACAATGCTCAATTCCTCTCTTTCATCATGTCAAATGGTTTTGCGTTTCCCTGAAATTGAAAATATTTGGTTTTCATAGAAATTACTACACTGAGACCGAAATTGCTGAAACCTAATGATCATGGCTACGGACTTGTGAACGGCATTTCATGAGTTCAAGTCAAGTGTCACTGAACACTCTCTGTGTAAAGGGTTTGATACATGTTATATCCGTCGAAGCTTAAAATCCTCCAATTGGCGAGGTGTGGATATTCGGATAGGTGTTGCCTTGTCATTTGGCCTTGTTTCAGACTTTTGCAGTTCTTTGCCAATAGAGTTTTTGTTGCTTTGTAATTTGACGTGCATGCACACTTTAATACAGTAGAATTATTGATTACAAACGTTGTGTTTTCGATTCCTGTTCAAATGACGTGAACGATATTTCACGTTTTTAATTGCAGCACCTAAATAGAATTCGTAGATCTCGATGACTGCGAAATCTATTCCGATGCAAAAACAGCATTGCAAATAAAAGATCTAGAATAATTTTTTCTTACTAAAAGAGTGGTGGTTTAAATAATTATGTCATAATTACAAAAAAAATTTTTTTTTCAAAACAATTATATGAGTTATTTATAAGGAGGCTTTCTACAAATGTCTCAGTTCGTTGTCTTTGAACGTCGAATTTCAATTCCTGTTCAAATGACATGAACGATATTTCATGTCCTTAATTGCAGCATCTAAATAGAATTCGCAGATCTCGACGACTGCGAAATCTATTCCGATGCAAAAACAACATTCGAAATAAAAGATCTTGAATAATTTTTTCTTACTAAAAGAGTGGTAGTTTAAAATCCTAAAGTCAAATTTACAAAAAATATTTTTGTTTAAATCAATTACATGAGTTAGTTGTAATGAGGCGTTCTTCAAATGTCTCAGGTCATTGTCTTTGAACGTCGATTTCATGTTATTAATTGCAACATCGAAATAGTAATTGTAGATCTCGACGACTGCGAAAACTACTCCGATGCCAATTGAGTGTTGGAAAGAAAAGATCTTGAATAATTTTTTCTTACTAAAAAAGTGGTATTTTAAAATCTTTGCGCCATATTTACAAAAAAAAGTTTTTTTTTCAATATAATCATATGATATATTTATAATGAGGCTTTTTACAAATGTCTCAGTTCATTTTCTTTGAACGTCTACATTAATTAAAACTGAATAAATGAGAAAAAAAATGTTTATTTCATGTGAACCCAATTTTTTTTTTTAAAATCGTGAAGTTTAGTGAGTAAAAGTGTTAAATATTATTCAACACTGCTTAGGGGAATTTTTTTTTAAAAACTGACAGTATGTTCCCGCATAAGCTACCCGTATTTATATTTAACAATCGTATCGGCATGAAGTTTCGTATGGTGCCTCAGAATGACATAATTATGAGTAATCTGTTAAAGAAATAGTTCCGAAAATGGCCGTTACGTGTATATATGGCACTGTTGCAGTGTAGTAAAACCAAGAAACAATATAAAATATGGATGTAAAAACACAATTAAAATTTTACTTTCACATGCGAAAAACAATAAATTATTTTTTGCTAAACATGTAGATGTCTCCGTAGAATAATATTATCAGGAAAAGTGTGGCATATGAAGAGAATATGACTCGCAATACCAAAACGTGTATAACTGATAAAGCTGTATAATTTTAGCATTCACAGCTCCTCCTAAATTCAGAGCCCTGCAGAAGCTATGTAAGGTACTTTATTGCTTAATTTCTGAAAATGTATGGTTAAGAAAATCACACATACAGAGTTACTGACAATTCTTCCGGAGGTGGTAGCAGATGTTGCAATGGAATTCGTCCATAGATTCAAAGGGAAAAATTGTTGGTTCACATATGAAACGTAGTAGGATTTTTAATGAGCGACGCGCTTCCTATTGCCGTAGAGAATTTTGCGCATAGATCACTTGGTGTATTCTTTGAGAATGGCGGTTCTCTTGAATGTGGTCTAATTCCTTACATTTGGAACGAATATAGAACTGACTACTTTACAGTTATTTTGCATGTGTTATTTTTTTCTTTCTCGTAGTTTTTTTTTTCATTTTAAAGTGCTACAATTACGCGTATGGCCACTTTGAAGAATTATTTTTTTAATTATCTTATTTTTCGCGAGTTATTATTTGTCTGCATATTTAATTTAGCGTCATTTTATTTGTTAAATACAGAGGCCACTGAATAGTGTCAGCTAAAAAATTAGTAATCTGGTCGATGTTCTGTGCCGGGCGGGTCATTAAATTGATCCTAGAAATGCCAATCCTTAGGATGAGTCAATAGGATTCACTAAAATATTTATTAAAGATTTGAAAAAATATATCTCTACAAGTATGATACAATTCAACTCAATCTTTCTTTTCAATAACGACGTAAGAAAGCATAAGTAGTGAAATAAATCAGTTACTCTGGAAAATAGAAAATTTCGTTGCAGCACAATTTTTTTCTTTTAGCTTGTAGAAAAATTACAACATAATGATTTTTTAAAAAAAAGAAAATTACAACATCGTTTTATTTCTTCGTAATATATAAGGGACACCTTGGGATAGTTATTTCTTTACATTAAATACACAGATATTGCCATAAAACAGTGCTTTGTTGTACTGAACACTTGATCATTTTCTATCCATATAATGCAATCGTAAAAGTGCAAAAATTCAAAAATATTTCAAAGTCAATTATGGGGAGGCTGGAAACAGGCCATTGTCAAGTGCAGATTTGTACTGTGTTCAACTTAACTTCCAGCGTCGTGTATATCTAATGGAAACAGTTCCAGGTTACTGGATAGATCGAGAGTAAGCCGGGGAAAGATCGTCGAAAAGTCACGACGGCCATAGATGATCGCCATTTGTTAATTTTAGCAATAGTAACAGAATGTCTAGAGTTTCTCAGCTCTCTCGTTATTTGTATGTAGCCACAGGATGACGTGCATAAAGAGTGATTGTTTCAAAAAGACTTCCTGACAGAGGGTTGTTTGCCAGATGGAAGATATGGTTCATTCCGCAGCAATTCAGTTTCCCCGTGCGCCGCGCCACTCCAAACGGAGGCGTCGATGGGTGGGCGTCAGTTCAGCACACGTAATGGGTGCCGCCATCTTAAATGTCCCTCAGCCAGGTGCCTTCATATGGTTCGAGAAGACACAGGGGCCCCTAGTGAAAGTGCTACCTGTGCCTGTATGGCGGCCGATGAAGCAGTTGGTTGCACGTGCGCATTTATTTCGCCGCGGCGGTCTTCTGGACGACTGGTCTGTGGACGACCGCCCGAGCCTTCTCTTCGTATAAATGATATCTCTTGGATCCACTGGGCCCAACACTTCCTCACAACTCAATTGCAGTGGTCTACTTGGCGAACCACTTGCCTAGCTGACCAACCAGCTTCCATTATGTAAATTATTTTTCCCCTCTCAAACTGATGCTCAAATTATCTTCGAAAAGGACATAATGGAATGTCTACCTCAGCTCTTCCTTTGAAACGATTCACCTCACTCAAACAGGCTTTGTTTACTTTTTTCTTACTCCAAGGAGGTCGACATTGAACTGCCTCTACTGGCTATAAAGATTGCGGAATCAAGTCGCCTTTCTATTAATTTCCATATCTCCCCGACTTGTACCTTCATTCCAAGTTTCGTTAAAATCCCGCAATTATCTGGTGATGCGCTAACATTTTTTTGTCAGTGAGTGTATTTGATTTTAATAACAATTACCACACAAAGACCGAATTTGCTGTAACCAAAAAAACATGAATACAGAATTGTGACCAGAAAAAATGTTCAGGTCAAATATTACTGAAAACCCTCTGAGAACAGGTTCAGCTGCACGTTAAATCAGCCGAATATAAAAATTCTCCACTTCGTATAGTGCGCATATTTGGATAGATATTGCCTAATTCTTTGGTCAATATTTGACACTGTGATCTGGACTCCTGTTCAATTAATGTAAACAATATCTGATTTTTAATTGCGACCAGAGAATGTCCTTTTTTAGACCACAACGGCTGAAAAAGGAATTCCCGTGTAAAATGGACATTGAAAAAAAGTTCTTGTTAAATTTTTTCTTATATTAAAAGTGGTAGTTTAAAATCGTTATGTAATATTTAATTAAATTTTTTAATGTAATGTAATAATATGAAAATTTCATACTAAAGTTTTCTAAAACTACCCCAGGACATTGTCTGTCTCTGTCTACATTATTTAAAACATAATTAATGGGAGAAAACGTCTTTATTTCATGTGATTTGATAAGTTTTTTAAACAAAATTTTGTAAAAGTGTTAAAACATTATGAGACTGTCCAAAAGCTTAGTTTTTTTTTAAAAAAGACACTGTTCACAGCTACCTGTAGTTAGATCTAAAAATCGTTTCACCAACAAATTTCTAATGCAGACAAGTAATAAAATAAAAAGGATTAATCCGTAAAAAAAAATTGTTAAAATATTATTACCTTTATAGATGGCGCTGTTGAAGCTTACTGTTGAAAAGCGTCGTATAGAGGGCGCTGCTCTGTAAGGCGAAACTTTTGTTTTGGTTATGTGTAGGAGCTCAGTGGCAGGTGAGCTACCATTTGGTACAGTTGTAATCTGTAATTGAAGGGTGGTTGCCCTAATAATACAACCTAAGTTTTAATCATATATGTTTAATGTTCGTGTCATGTCCGTGTCGTCCAGCAATAAAACCTTATAAAAGACAAAAAAGGTCGTCTTCATTCTACCACTGAATTCACCAGACGTAACAGTGGTGCATCGGCCGGGAAGGTTCTACTACATCCAAACTGTGCCCAGGGTTGAGGTAAGAGTTTAAAATATTTGATTTTAAATTTGAAGATTTGATAGTAATAATTGCAGTCTTGGGTACATTTATATTGACACGAAATAATGGAGGAACAATTAGATAGATTAAAACGTAAGCGAACTGCGCTGAGAACATTAACTACTAAGCTAATTAAGAAAGTTGAAGATAATTTAGAAACGAATGATGACAGGGATGAATTATGTGATTTGAAGGAATTATTATTAGAAAAGAAAAGTAATTTAAAAGAAATTGATGACTCAATTCATTCATTAATAGAATTAGAGTCTTTAGAAACGGATGTAACGAACTCAGAGGAATATCAGGAAAAATGTTCTCGAGCTGTGAAAAGAATAGCACGAGTGTTAGGAAAAGGAGAAAGAACAGAATCTTTCAATAAAATTCCTGATGAAAGCAGGATTAACCTGCAAAGTGCTCACAGTTCAGTAAAACTTCCCAAACTAGTATTAGAAAAATATTCAGGTGACCCAACAAAATTTACAGAATTTTGGAATAGTTATGAAAGTACGATAGATAAAAATGAAAGCTTAAGTAAAGTAGAAAAATTTGCGTATTTAAAAACATTACTTATAGGTCAAGCACATAATGTCGTAGCTTCACTAGAATTAAATGAAAAGAATTATGATGAGAGCATAAAAGCTTTAAAAGAAAGATTTGGAAAAAAAGACATTATAATTAGTCAATTCATGAATAAATTGTTAAAACTAGAATCGGTAAAGAATTCAAATAATGTTAAAGCTTTAAGAAATTTATACGATGAAATAGAAATTGCTGTTCGAAACCTGGATTCTCAGGGAGTTACGAAAGGATCATTTGGTCAATTATTAATACCAATTTTATTAAAATCTATTCCAGAAGAATTTGTTCTGGAATTTAATAGAAGGAAAAATTCAAAAGAAGACATAAGCGTGACAGATTTATTGAATTTCATTAAAACCGAAATAGAATGTCGTGAAGCGGCTAGTTCTTTGACACAAGAGAAAACAAATACATGGTCTCCACGTTTCGAACAGGCAAAATATGAAAATAGAAAAATGTCTAGAAATGTACCCACGGCTGCGAGTTTCAATACTGTTGACAATCGTGTGTGCATCTTTTGTAATCAATGCCATTGTTCATTTTCTTGTTATAAGAGTGTAAAAGAAAAATTATATAAATTACGTAACGAAAATCGTTGTTATATTTGTTTCCGGAAGTATCATATTAGTAAAAATTGTAAAAATAAAAGTAATTGTCTAAAATGCGGACTTAAATCGCATCATGAATCAATATGTACTAACAGATTAAACCAAAACAACAAGCGAACAGCTTCAAATCAAATTGTCAATCAAAATATTGAAAACCCGCAAAGTAATCTCGTAAAAGAACCAATTAACTCTCCGGATGAGCATTCTCTTTCTATTATTCAAAATAAATCTTTATGTAAAAAAGATCCTTTATTACAAACATGTTCCATACTAGCTTTTCATGAGGATAAAATTGAGTTAACTAATTTAATTCTAGATTGTGGTGCTACGCGAAGTTTTATACATGTTAGTTTAGTGAAAAAATTAAACTTAAAAATTGTAGGAGAAGAAATACTTTCTGTTTTTTCCTTCGGAATGACTCATGCCACACCCAAAACATACTCCGTTGTCGAGCTGTTTATTTCGGATATGAAGCAAACAAATAAAATAAAAGTTAGCTGCCTCGTTACTGAAGTTATAACGGCGGCAGAGGTCACTGCCCCTTCGCGGTTGACACTAAAGGCTATGAACAAGTTAGGGTTACACATTGCGGGGTTGTCCGAGACCACAGTGGGAATTCTCATTGGGGTGGATCACTATTGGCAAATAGTAAGAGGTGAAAAGGTCAGAATAGGGAAAGAAATTTATGCGATTTCAACTCGTTTTGGTTGGGTACCGGCAGGGTTACAAGATCCCCCCTACACACGGGAGGGAGAATTCGAAACTCAAAACAGTGCGATTATAAATCTTTCTTCTTGCGTGAAGGACTCTTTAAGATCCTTGTGGAGTTTAGATTTGATGGGAATTACTGACAACCAAACTGTTTCTAAGGAGGAAAGGGAGATAATTCAGGGTTTCGAAAGGCAAATACAATTTGAAAATAATAGATATTCCGTTGGCTTGCTATGGAAGGCGGAAATGGGTCAGTTAGAAAATAATTTCGCAGTTGCATTAAGGCGATTTGAAAATCTTAAGAATAGATTAAATAGAAATCCCGATATTTTTGAGCAGTATAAAAGAGTAATAGAAGAGCAAATTAAAGAGGGTATAGTTGAGGAATGTTCAGATGAAGGATATGATTCGTCGTATTTTATGCCACATAGAGAAATACTTAAACGAAATGAAACTACGAGTTGTAGGGTTGTTTATGACGCGAGCTCTTCACGATCTAAAAACGTAAAATCCCTTAATGATTTTCTAGATATTGGGCCTAATTTGTCCCCTCTTGTATTGGACGTAATTTTAAAATTTCGCAAATATGAAATTGCTTTTAACGGAGATATTGCCAAAGCATTTTTAATGATAAGTATCGCAGAAAAGGATAGGGATTATTTAAAATTTCTTTGGTATGGTAAAAGTGAAGATGAACATAAAATTTTAAGATTTAAACGTCTTCCATTCGGACTCTGCTGTAGTCCAGCAATTTTAGCAATGACGATAAAATATCATATAAAAAATATGCAAATACAAATCCGGAAGGTTATAAAATGCTCGATTCATCTTTATATGTAGACGATTTGTATTATGGCGCAGACACAATAAAAGATGCATATAGATTGTCAACAGACGCAATTAAAATTTTCTTAAATGCTGGGATGGATCTACGGAAATTAAGATCCAATTCCTCGGAACTTAATTCTTTATGGATTGAAAAGGGTTTTAATGTGGGATTGACTAAAGAGTCAAAATTTTTGGGCATGGTTTGGACCCCAGAAATGGACGAGATAAAATTAAATTGTGAATTCTTAGAGAATTCATTCGATTGTATTCCTCAAAAGGCTACTAAGAGAACTATTCTTCAGACTGTAGCGAGAGTTTACGATCCAATGGGATTGTCTCAGCCCTTTACGATGATGATGACAATCATGTTACAAAAAATATGGACTGCAGGACTTGATTGGGATGAAACCCAACCAGAGGAGATGAGGAAGCAAAGACATGTCAACGAGGAGAGTGTTGTGAATGAAAAGGGATCTAAGGACATTCATTCACTTACGGCTTCTATTCGAGGCATTGAAACTTCGACTTTGTTGGACTTGACCCGATTCATTAGTTTATTGAGAGTTCATCGAATCACGGCGTATGTCATGAGATTTATCAACAATACTCAAAGAAAATCCATTAAATTAAAAGGCCCGTTAAGTTCAACTGAAATCTCAAGTGCCGAGCGCTATTGGGTGAAAGCTATTCAACGAAAACACTTTCCAAAAGAGACTGTAGATCTTTCTCAGGGAAAGTCTCTAGACAAGATATCTAAAATTTATTCGCTTAACCCAGAGCTAGATATGCATGGTCTTCTGCTTCTAAAGGGAAGACTTCGTTTCTCTCTCTGATCTAGATTTCGGAGAAAAACACCCATGGTTGTTACCTAACAAGGATAGGTACAGTGAATTAGTAATTCTACATGCCTATAACAATTTACTTCATGCTGGTGTTGAGGCTACTTTAGCCCAAGTCAGAGAGAAGTTTTGGATTTTAAAAGGACACCAATGTGTCAAATCTATTTTAAGTAGGTGTTTCTTGTGCAAAAAATACACAGTACGTCCTGGTAACCAAGAAATCGCCCCTTTGCCACCAGATCGAGTTTTGGAATCACCTCCATTTTCAATTTCAGGATTGGACTTTGCAGGTCCCTTTTTCATAAAAGACAGTGATAAGAAACACTACCTGCTGTTGTTCACATGTGCAACCACTCGAGCCTTGCATCTCGAACTTCTTCCTTCAATGAGCACAGAACAATTTTTGCTTGCTTTCCGCAGATTCATTTCCCGACGTGGACTCTGTTCAACAATTTACTCAGACAACGCTAAAACTTTCAAGCGTGCTGAGTTAGAATTGAAAAAATTTTGGACATGTATGATACATCCATCTGTACAAGATTTGTTTTCAACTCATGGTATAACGTGGAAATATATTGTAGAAAAAGGAGCATGGTGGGGAGGGTTCTGGGAGAGGCATTTCAGAACAATTAAAACTTGTTTACGAAAAATAATTGGCCGTTCTAGTCTTTCTTTGAACGAGCTAGAAACTGTATTCATAGAAATCGAAGCCATGATAAATTCAAGGCCAATAACTTATATCTATGATGACCCTTCTGAGCCCTCACCACTAACTCCTGCACATTTCTTAATAGGTAAACGTTTACTTTCTCTTCCAGTAACAAGAGTATCCAGAGAAGACCTTACTGGGTCTAGACTTTCTTTACTTAAGAGATATAGACATCAGCAAAATTTATTAAATCAGTTTTGGAATCGTTGGAGGAAACACTATTTGCTATCTCTAAGATCTATGAATATATGTCCTCCTTCTAAAGTAACTTGTCAATTTAAGGTTGATGATGTTGTACTCATACATGATGACCGCTTCCCTAGGAATCTGTGGTCAATGGGTAAGATTATTGAAACTTATACTGGAAGAGATGGTAAGATTCGCTCTTGTCTTGTTAAAACTAAAAATAATGCCATAAGAAGACCAGTTCAATTGCTGTATAATCTTGAAGTATAATTATTAATTTAATATGAATTTTGTAACAAATTGAGTTATTTTCTGTAATCTATATATTTATCATTTTATCATATATTAATTTTCTTCACTTTGTAAATGTGAATTTTTAATGAATGTTTACATACTTTGCTTATATTTTGTAGAATGATTAGTATTTTGTATTAAGTAATTGAATGTGTAATTTATTGTGTATGCGTGTATCTAAATATCTTGATTTTAATTGTAATGTAATATTCCTTAGTTAGTGTTAGAACTTTTTATTGTTTAATTTGTTATTGTATTATGTTTTGTGTGAACTTAAAAGTTCACAGGTGGGGAGTGTTGAAAAGCGTCGTATAGAGGGCGCTGCTCTGTAACGCGAAACTTTTGTTTTGGTTATGTGTAGGAGCTCAGTGGCAGGTGAGCTACCATTTGGTACAGTTGTAATCTGTAATTGAAGGGTGGTTGCCCTAATAATACAACCTAAGTTTTAATCATATATGTTTAATGTTCGTGTCATGTCCGTGTCGTCCAGCAATAAAACCTTATAAAAGACAAAAAAGGTCGTCTTCATTCTACCACTGAATTCACCAGAAGTAATACTTACTGAATTGAGAATAAACATACGATAGGGATGTGAAAATCAAACCCAAATTTATGCTTTCGAATGCGAAAACAATGTCTGTATTTGGATGGTTCGAAAGAATAGTATTTATTCTCAGATGGGGTGGACCAACTCAATGGAATGTACGTTTCGCATGAAGAAGTGCTTTTTTGGTAAATCTGTATAAATTTAGCTGTTACAACTCCTATGCCACTTAGAACACCTCAGATACAAGGTAGGTCCTTTACGCTACATTTTTGAAACTGTATGGTGAAGAAACTCATACATACAGAGTCACTGACAATTCTTCCTAGAAAAGGACATGAACATGTGTTTGGAGAGGGGGTACCATATGTTTTAATTGAATTCCTCAATAGATCAAGATTAACCGTTGTAGGGACACATATGACACGAAGTGGCGAATATAAATTGCGACAAAATTAATATGCCGTAGAAAATGTTGCGCAGAGATCACTTAAGGTATTCTCTGAGAACGGCGGTTCTATTACATGTGTTTAAATTCCTCCCATTTGAAAACAATGTAGCAACTGAAGCTTAAGATCTCATATTTATTTTTAATGTCTTCTTTACTGCAGAACCTTTTTGCTTTGTAAAACACTAATATAGTTTAAAAAATTGTCCCATATCGGACATTTTTGTTTTACAACCTTTTTTTTAACGCAGTGGTCTCATTAAGAAAGGAAAACCTGTAAAAGGTATAATTCTCGGGTATATTTACCACAAGATACTAACCATTAAAATTTTTTAGATTTTCCGCTTGTGTTCTGAACAGGAAATTTATTCAGTAGAATTCCTTATTTACATAGCACTGTTCTATTTAACCCCCTTTTGGCAATAAAATTTTATTTTATATTGAAAAATTATTGCTTACAAATTTACATTGACAAATCATCAAAAAGTAATTCGATAGGTTTGTTTTGCGTCTTGAAATAGAAAATATGTCTATGTACATGGAAGAGGACTGTAATAAATAAATTCATTCATTTGAAAGAAAAACGGAAGGGACCCTTAAAACCGAGATGTGACTCTGTATTCAAGTAGTGGTCATTGTGGTGCCACTACATTCTACTTCAAAAGATATTTTCACTAAATTGAACACCAGATTATATTTTGAAGCTTACAAAGTAGCACGAAATTGAATAGGCTTGTATTGTGTTATCCTAAAATCTCAAGGTATTATATTCAGGCATTTAAAAACAAACCGATAGAATATATTAAGTTTTAAAATTTGATTTCAATAAAATTTTTTTAATGAAAATGAATCTGCATCATTTAAAACAGGAAGCTTAATGGAGATCAATTAAAATTTATAATGACAACAATTTATAGGCGAACCCACATACGGCCCCACCCAGACACACGCATATTGCCTATATACACTCATACTCCAGCTATTTTATGTATTACTATATTTTTGTTTTAGTAGTTTGTGCTTTCGTAAAAAAGAAATGACTTGTTAGATACCGTAATTTGCATATTTTGTAATAAAATTATTATGTTGGAATTGATAAGCTTAGCTACAGAAGATTAATGGACGTGGTTTTCGGCAGTGTAAATAGAATGAAATTGAATAGCATTATGTAACAGCCGGAATAACTACCGATGAAACCAAGTAGTAATGTCTGAAACTCTGAACCGGAATTTTAACGGTGAGTCGCTGGTTAAATAAACGAACCGTTAAAGTCATGACACGTACTGAGTTGAATAGAAGTTAAAACTTTCGAAAGTAAAAGTCTTTACGGTGTTATAAAGTCGAAGTGTGAAAAGTGAGGTACAAAAACAAATGATGTTTGACTTTAATGAGTATTTATGTTACAATTAAGAGATTTACATGAGTAGGTCACGAAAGGGTCTCCGAAAACTTGCGCGTTAATAACTGGAAGACACTAGCAATCCTATGATTGTTTTCGAAGCACTAATTTTGAAAGAGCTGACTGGGTATTTGTTGATAGCCCAGCTAACAGCGATTTGAACCCCTTAAGCATTAAACACGAGTCTGACTCGTGAAAACTTATTTTTACTGCGTAAATCAATCACGAATCATACTCGTCTAAACTTATTTCTTAAACTTATTTTTTAATAAATATTTCAGGCACCTAATTTATAAATAAGTAATCATTTCAAACTTTACAATTTATTCAAACAATTAAAACTACAAGGGGTGAAAACGACGATTTCTCTGAATGTTTGTTGGAACCGGAAAGGTTAATTTATTAAAAAGTCCTACTGATAGCTGTATCTTCTAATAAATCCTTTTTGAGTATCTGAAATGCGTACGCTTTATAAAACCTCGTATCGTGCCGTTGAACGAATTTAAACGGTTTGAATTATTTTTCAAACTTTTAATGAAATATAAGAAAAATGCTGTGCAATTTGTGGGACAGATATAAAAAGGATAAAAATTTTAATGTGGAAAGTGGATGAGATATTATTTGAAAACGTAATGTGGTAGCTAAGCATTCTAATGCAGTCACTAAAGATTGGGTTGTGAATGTTAGATCACGGAGAATTCTCATTGAATTTAATTCTCACTTGGATGAAGTTTTCAGCAACGAAATGTTTAAATCAAAATGTCATCGTGTAACTCTTAAACGTAAAGAGACCCAAGAAAAAGTGATATTACTAAGCGGATGTTCCCACCTTTCTTCGGAAGTCATTAACATATCACATCATTGGGAGGTTGATTAATCCTTGAGAGATTTAACGTGCATCACTCCTTCCATCATACACGATCTGTTTTCTGCGGTACTTAGCTGGCATTTATGACTTACCGGTTCGTGTCCGTTACCTTGAAAACTGGGCTGAAACTGACATTTTAACCTTAACTGAGTTTCATTTTTTGTTACTTAAAATGAATAAAACAATCAAGGTAAAATGGCTTACCTTGTCTCAATGGAGGGCTGCCACACATTGATTCAAGTCAAAGTCCATGAATAAAAGGCACTTTATGAATTTCTATATGTTTTTAATTTCTACAACACACATAATAATAATACTCGGGACATTACACGACACTAATTAATCTAAACAAATAACATTTCTAAGTATCTATATCAATTTTAGTTTCTACCGCGTAGTTTCAATATGTTCCTCTTACGCGTCCATTTTAAATTCTGAGTCAATTAGTTCCTTTTACAAAGGTGGCGCTGCAGTCGCTTTAAGAGGATGGGAGTTTGTGACACTGAGAAATATACAAGTAAGTGAATATTTTATATACTGTTTCGATTATCACAATGCTCAAATCCTCTTTTTCATCATGTCGAATATTTGGGTTTGCATAGAAATTACTACACTGAGACCGAAAATGCTGAAGCCTAATGATGATGATTATAGACTGACTTGTGAACGGCATTTCATGAGTTCAAGTCAAGTGTCACTGAACACTCTCTGTGTAAAGGGTTTGATACATGTAAATTCCGTCAAAGCTTAAAACCCTCCAATTGGCGAGGTTTGGATATTCGGATAGGTGCTGCGTTGTTTCAGATTTTTGCAGATTTGACAATAGTGTTTTTATTTTGCTTTGTAATTTGACGTGCATTCAAACTTATGTAACAGTAGAAATATTGACGACAAATATTTTGATTTCGATTCCAGTTTAAATGACATGAACGATGTTTTATATTCTTAATTGCAGCATCGAAATAGAACACTTAGATCACGAAGACTGCGAAATCTATTTCGATGGAAAATAAGCATTGGAAAGAAAAGATCTTAAAGGATTTTTTCTTACTAAAAAGTGGTACTTTAAAACCCTTATGTCATATTTAGAAAAAAAAGAAATTTTTTTCAAAATAATTATACAAGATATTTATAATGATGCTTTTTACATATGCTTCAGTTCATTGTCTTTGAACGTGAACATTAATTAAAACGGAATAAATGAGAATAAAAATTGTTTTTTTCATGTGATAAGAATTTTTTTTTTAAATCTTGAAGTTTTGTGAATAGAAGTGTTAAATATTACTCAACACTGCATAGGGGAATTTTTTTAAAAGCTAACACTATATTCACGCACAGATACCCGCGCCTATATTTAACAATCGTATTGGCACGAAGTTTTGTATGGTGCCTCAGAATGACATAATTATGAGTAATATGTTAAAGAAATAGTTCCGAAAATGGGTGTTGCGTGTATAGATGGCGTTGTTGCAGTGTAGTAAAACCAAGAATCAATATGAAATACGGATGCGAAAAAAAAATTAAAATTTATATGTTCACAAGCGAAAACTCCTTTAGTATTTTGGGCTAAAGATGTAGGAAGAATAATATTCTCAGTAAAAGTGTGCCATATGAAGTGATGCGGCGCTATTTAATTTTACACTCTCTCTATATATAATTTCCACTTTAACTAAAATCATAAAAACTACCTAGGTTCACTTCTTTAACTTTTGTCCGCATCAACATAGTGGTTAGTACTTCTAATCAAATTCCAAGACAATGCAAAAATAATGAAATTACTCGGATTAAATTAAAATAAATTGGTTTATTACAATTAGATTGTACTACAAAATTAGAATTTAGATTAAAAACTATTAAAATTAAGAATAAGAGAACTGTGAACAAACATTACGAATTTCACTTATCTGTGATGGAGGCGGGCATCGTCTCGACCGGAGAGCGAGATTTAGGTTTTTTACTTTCTTAATCAGAAGTCAAGATTGAAAAGCTGCAGAAAATTGTCCCGCGGCGCACTACTAAAGGAGGGCAAAACTCTCTATTTGTGCCTACACGCATTATTTGATAACACAACCTCATGGATCGGACCTCAAGCGTAAAGTTACAATTTTAGTTAAATTTATGTGTTCGTTCACCCTTGCGTTCCCGGGTGACATCAATCGGGTCCCCGATCTAAGTAATTACAACAACATAATGTAAACAATTGGAATAAACAAATTACGGATTGTTTGGGGACCAACTCCATTGCCGGCGTCCTATCACAAGAGAACATGTGACTCGCATTACCAAAACGTGTATAATTGGTAAAGCTGTATAATTTTAGCATTTACAGCTCCTCTTGAATTCAGAACCCTGGAGAAGCTGTGTAAAGACCTTTATCGCTAATTTTGAAAAATATATCGTTAAAAAATCACACATGCAGAATTATTGACAATTCTTCCAGAAATGGTAGCAGATGTTGCAATAGAAGTAGATCATGGATCGAAGAGAACAATTGTTGGTGCACATATGGCTCGCATTAGGAATTATAATGTGCTGCACGTTTCCTATGGCCGTAGGAAATGTTGCGCAGACATCACTTGGTGTATTCTTTGAGAATGGCGGTTCTATTAAATGAGGTCCAATTACTCGCATTTGGAGCGAATGTAGAACTTACTATTTTACAGTTATTTTGAATGTGTTATTTTTTCATTTTTCGTATTTTTTTTTCCATTTTAAAGTGCTAAACTGCGCTTAACGCCACTTTGAAGAATTAACTCTTTTCTTTTTTAAAATCTTATTTTCCCTCTAAGTTATTATTTGTCTACGTATTTAATTTGGTGTCATTTGCTTTTTTAGATACATTGGCCGCTGAATAGTGTCAGATAAAACATTTAGTAATCTGGTCGACGCCCCGTGCAGGTCTGGTCATTAAATTCATCCAAGAAATGCCAATCCTTACGGTGAGTCAATAGGATTCACTAAAATATTTATTAGGAATTTTAAAAAATATAACTCTACAAGTATGATACAATTCCACTCAATCTCTCTTCGAAATAACGACGCAACAAAGCATAAGTAGTGAATTTTGGAAAGTGTAAGTAGTGAAATAAATCAGTTACTCTAGAAATTAGAAACTTTCGTTGCAGCACATTTTTTTTTGTATTAGCTTGTAGAAAAATAACAACATAATGATTTTTAAAAATAGGAAAATAACAACATCCTTTTATTTCTCCGTAATATATAAGTGATACCTTGGGATAGTTGTTTTTTTACATTAAATACACAGATATTGCCATAAAACACTGCGTTGTTGTACTGAACACTTGATAATTTGCTATCCATATAATGCCATCGTAAAAGTGGAAAGAAATTCAAAAATATTTGAAAGTCAATTATGGGGAGGCTAGAGAAACAGGCCATTGTCAAGTAGAGATTTGTACTGTGTTCAATTTAACTCCCAGCGTCGTGTGTAACTAATGGAAACAGTTCCAGGTTACTGGATCCATCGAGAGAAAGCCGGGGAATGGTCGTCGAAGAGCCACGACGGCCATAGATGATCGCCATTTGTTAATTTAGCAGAAGTAACAGAAGGGCTACAGTTTATCAGCTCTCTCGTTATTTGTATGTAGCCACAGGATCCCGTGTATCAATTGTGATTGTTTCAAAAAGACTTCACATGACAGAGGGTTGTTTGCCAGAGGACCTGCTAATTGCGTCCTGCTCAAGTCTTAGAACAGGAGAGCCCTTTTAACATGGGGAGGACAGCATGGAGAGATTGGAGTAAGGATCAATGGGTGACCGTTTTGTTCACCGATGAGTCCCGTTTCAACCTAAACACGGAGTCTCGCCGGATGTTCATATGGAGAGAACCATTGACCCACTGCCTACGCTCCAATTGCCTCGAAAGCGACAACTATAGTGGAGGATTTTAATGGTCTGGGCAGGCATCATGTTGGATGGCCGTACACCTCTCCATGTCTTTGAAAGAGACTCTGCGACTGGTGTGAGGTATAGTGATAATGTCTTGGGGCCTTATATTCACATTTCAGGGGTACATGTGGTCCATTGTTCAGTTTAAAGGATGATAACGCGAGGCCACGTAGAAATCTTCTGGTCGACGAATTTCTACTGACTGAGGATATTTACCGTATGAATTGGCCACCAAGGTCACCAGACCTCAACCCTATAAAGCATGTCTGGGACTCTCTGGAGAGAGCAATTTCAACTCGAACCCACCTCGGAGATTCACCCAGAAAATGAAAACATTTGCTGAAAGAGTGAGATAAATTGCCATATGTACGGATAATTTGCCTTATTTTAAGTATGATATCACGCTGTGAGGCCTGTATAGCTGTATGAGATATCCATACCCCCTATTAAGCCATTTATTTTGCTTATTCTGACACCGCCGTTTCATACCTTGTAACTCCAACGTGTGTTACGCACGATCATGCATGTTTATTGCAATTGTTTTTTAGTTATTTGTTTTGTATTGTATCAATATATGTACATATCAAATTTCATCAAAATCGTCTTATTAGATCTAGAGATAATCGATCAAGTCTCAAATTTCTCTTAATTTCTTACACTAGTGTACTTTGGTCTCTAAGAATCAATGATTTGAAGTATGAAATATCAAAACAATTTTTTTCTGGTTTTTCAAAAAATAATTAAAATTCTATTTAAACTTTCAATAACTTCGTTGTCCACTATGTACAAAACTATCCAAGAACTGTTCAAAGATTTTGAAAAAGCGCGGTTATTAAAATTTATTTACGCACAAAATTTTTTAAAAAAATTTGTGGTTTTTTTGCTAAAAAAATATTGTTTGTTATTGATGTGTGAAATTTGAGAAGTATCAGTGAAACATTAAGCCCTTAACAAAAACTAGAAATTTTTCAATTTTCGTTTATTGTAATTTTACCTACTTGGGGTCATTGGCGTGGAAAACTGATTTTCGAGGCAAACGACTTTTTCGCGAGAAATGACTTATACTCCGTTCCACTTTAACTTGGCAGTCCAAATCACATTCGCTGCTGAGTTACGCTGGATGACGTTGACTCTAACAAATGCAAATCACCAAATTTGGTGAGTAGAAAAAATGTGCGTAGAACTTTTATTTTTGTTTCTTTATAAATACATATTTTCATTTCTATAAGTTCACTTACTACTACCGTTAATAAAACAAAAATTTCTTATGTATTGTGAAAATCCTAATCACTTTTACTCCGTTAGCATTCTTTTATATATTTTTATAATAATATCAATAATTATCTACAATTCTTTTAAATGTCTTTTTTCTATGTCATCTTAAGATATACTGAAGCATAAAATAGAATTTTCAAATCCATTTAAGAATTTATCAAAATTAAATTTATTATCGCTTATAAATCTTTTAGTTCACTTAAGAAATATTTTGATAAACCTTTGAAAAATTACGGTAGTAAAACTATTCTTATGGTTACAGTTTATTTACTATCATTCAGAAGGTTACTGACATAATAAATTTTATCCAAGAGACATTATTAGCATATACATAATATGGTTCTAAACTACTGAAGAAACAGTATCATGTACTTCCATTCATATTTGGTGGAAATCCCAATATTGATTTCGATAATGATTAAGAATTAAGATCTTTAAAATTTTTAAACGCAGATCTTACTTTGGATTTGGTTTCTGATCGAGCACTGGGGAAGACTAGGTATAGTATAAACAATGATGCGATACCTTCACGATTCGTAAATCACATGTTTACTGAATTTTACGTATCATACTTTAGTTACTACAAGCCTCTTGTCACAGTGATTAATAATGGCGAGAGTATCAATGTAATTAATACTCAAAGTGATATTAGTAGTGAAGTAAATCAACTTCTTAGGTGCTCATGTATTATGAGTAGCATATACACTGCTGGGCACCGTAAATGAAACACCAAGAAAGCCAAGAGATAGCCCCCAAAACTATATTTTGTAGATAACATGTTGACCAAGTATCAAATGATTAAATTTATAGACTTCTGTGAAGTGTGGTTCCTGCCAGAATCAGTAAGCAGAGTAGCCGCCATTGTTGGAGATCACCACTGTCATACTTCTCGAAATTGATTCAATGAGACTTCGGATGTGATCTTAGGGTACAGCAGACCAAGCAGATTTCAGACATTGCCAAATTTGATCTGGTGTGGCAGCTGAGGGCGTAATCTGGGTCAATCGTTGAGCAACCATGGGCCACAGGTTTTCTATCGGCGAAAGATCCGGAAAGCGAGCTGGCCAGGGAAGCAATTCAATCTGGTGATTGACGAAGAACCTTTGCACAATGCATGTCATGTGTAGTCGTGCACTATCCTGTTGAATTATAGCTGTGGTTAAGTCCTGAATGTAAGGAAGGACAACTGGCTCCAACACCTCAGAGATGTAGTGATGGCTTTTTAAAATAGCGACGATGCGTACTAGAGGAGTGCGAGAGTGATATCCAATGCCGCCCCATATCATAATACCCGGTGTAGGACCAGTGTGGCGATGTATAACGCAACTGTTCAGCATCCTCTCTCCACGGTGTCTTCAGACTCGAATCCGACCATCGTGTAGTTGCAAACAGATGCATGACTCGTCAGTAAAGACAACTTTATTTCAATCTGCTGCCCACATCCTTCTTTCATTGCACCATTGGCGGCGGAGACGTTGTGGCTCTGTGTCAAGGGTAGACCCATCAATGGACGTCTTGCGGAAATACCACTCTGCTGTAAAAGGCATCGAATGGAACGCGCAAACACTGAATGATGCGTTATAGACTCAATGTTCTGTGCTATGGTTCGTGATGTGACTGAGTGATCCGTTACTGCCATGCGCACACTTTGCATGTCCTCACCTGAAGTGGTGCACTGAGGTGGATGCGATCGCCCACATCGGTCCGTTGTACCCTCCTGCATCCAACGGTCACATATTGGCATTGCGGTTGTTTGGTTTCGTCCAAAACGACTACCGATTTCAATGAAAGTTAATCCACAATCTCGGTAGGCCACTATCCTTCCTCTGTCAAACTCGGATACTTCATCAAAAGCGGATGGCTGTTTTCTACGAAATATAACTGATCGGTTGTAGAAAAAAGCCACAAGAGAAAAACACAATTGCCGAACTTGAAATCATTGAAATCTCCAAGCCTTAAATAGCGCTTTGAGATGGCGCCACAGACGTGCGTGATTTGTGTCTGCGCTAAAATTCTAATCATTTGCATATCTCACCTCCTCTAATGCATGTTGTAAATTTCAGGTTGTTTGAGTGCTTCCTTCAGGGTGCTGCATTTACGGTGGCCAGCAGTGTATTTATGTAACATAATTGATGAATGCTATTTTACCGAATGAGTATAAAAATGTGTACAGACTACAAAAAGTGCTGCATGCTCTTAATATTATATGACTTGCCTTTATTTACCCTGTTTGTCTTCTATATAATTTAAGACAACCGTACTTAAGGAGTAAAATCCAGTATTTTTGGATCAAGAAATTCTCTTCACGGTTATGATGGGGAAAATGCAAATGAAGAGTATCGCAGCAAGTATGATTCCTCTACTGAAATAGATCCAGATTTAGAAAAGGGAGACACTGTTGAAAATAAATGTGTGGTGTCTGGGTCATATTTTGGACCCCGCTCACTCCGCCCGGAGCGTCTCTAAGTGTGGGAGGATACATATCATCACCAACAAAAGCCATAATAACAATTATATTTATTCAGGACTGACAAACACTTAAACAATCACAAGATTAAATATAAGTAGAAACCTTCGAGTGATTCCCTAATACGTCGATTAATCCTAACACTCAATTCTAATATTCAATTGTAAGTAAACCCATCTATCAGAATGGACAAGGAGACGAGCACTAACTGACCTCAAGTCGGTACTGAAGCTATTATTTTCGATTGTCAATCTAAACATTTACTCTTATTATTTATATCTATCAAACGCTTGCTAAGTTCGTGAAGTAATTCACCTATGATACTTACGTAAAAGCTTGGCAACTCCTTCTCCCGCATTTACGAAATCTATATATAGACTTTATATAGTCGAACTAATTAACATATAAATATCTCATGTTTTTCCTGAAAAGGCTGTGAAATAGTATAAATGCTAGCCCCAAAGTTTCCCAAGAGGATTAGTACCGAAATCTCGCAAATAGACCCGTCACAAATGTTTTATATGTAAGGACACAAAAGCATTTGAGAAGAATTAAAAATAAAGAAGATTGCTAGTACTCATCTTATTCACTTTCAGATGAATTTTTGACAACAGAAAATTTTTTTTGCTGGAACAAAATAAGAGAAAATAAAAAAATAAATTCCAAATTTCTAAATTTTAAAAATAAAGAAGTGTACTACTAAATGAGTTGTTTGAAAAATATACAGATTTAAAAAACAATAAGATCGAGTGAAAACATTGTCCTCACGACGCGATTAAAGGATTGTCTAAGCAATGCACTGAATGTCCTTATAAAAAGAACAGAAAAACTAAATTTACGTCTAAAAAATGTAATAAACATGTACTTCCTACTTTTCTTCCTTTCTAATCTTTGTATACAAATTTTACGGTGAAAACACAATGTAAACACCCCTCGGGTATGACACACCCTGCGCGAGAACTTTAGGTCGTTTTTTTAGGCGAGTGTTGACGGGTTAAAAACAGAAGACTAATGGACGTCGTTTTCACAGTCGAAGAACTCGTATCTTAATTTACTCGCCAGAAATGAAATTGAAAAGCGTTATGTAGCAGTTTAAATAACGGTCAATGAAACCTACTAGTCTAGTCGGAAAATCTTGACCGGAATTTTTATGCTGGAGTCAAGGGTTCAAATGCCTTTAAAGTCAATACACGTAGAGGGTAAGATAGGAATTAAAACTTTCAAAAGTGGAAGTCTTCACGTTAACATAATGTCTAAATTTGAAAAAATTAGGTTGGACTCAAATAACTTTGGTCCCTCAAGAATATTTATGTTATGACTACAAGATTTACACAAATAGAACAGTAAATCATCTTCCAAGATTTCCGTATTTAAAAACTGGACTACACACTCTTTTCTGATCAGTGTGTTTGAAGCATTCATTTTTAAAATGCCCGCTTCATATCTGTTGAGAATAGAGATTACAGTGAGAATAAAGACGATAATTTCTCGGAATAGAGAACTGTACCCCGTTTGAAATTTCAGAGACATTACAATTGCTGAAATCGGTAACGTTGATTTTTTAAAGAAATCATACCCAGAGCTGCATCTCTGCTGAAAACCTGTTCACAGACCTGCCCTACATACCACTTAGTTTAATTCATTATTTTGCTGTTCATTAAATTTCCACGGTCTGAAATCCTATTTCACCGTTGGGTGATGTTTTCATAAAAACGGTTCACAAATTTGAGAAAGATATAAAAACAATAAAAATGTGTTAATAAATGATACTGAACCTTGACACGAAAAACAGATGAGATATTATTTCAAAATGTGCTGTGGTCTCTATTAATCTCAATTCAGAAAATAAACGTCGGTCTACAAAAAACCCACAAGGGATTTTCCTTTGATTGAAATTCTAAGTTCCCAAATTTTCGGTAAGCTAACTGCATTTAGTAACACTTACATATACACTCAAGAGCCAAACCATTATGACCACCCCTACATTTTGCAATAATGTTGCCTGGGTGACGTGGAAGGCGCGTGATTAGGTAGAAGTGGTATTTAAATGCTGCTGGGTAGTCTGAACGGCCATCCTTTCACTTACATCTGTGTTTGATGGGAAAGACTGCAGATCTAAGCGACTTTGATAGAAGGCAGTTTGTAATGGCTCGAAGGCTCTTAACAAGAATTTCCGAAAATGCACGACTCGTGGGTTGTTCGCGATCTACAGTTGTTAGTACTTATGAAAAGTGGATGAATGAAGGTGAAACCAGCAGTAGACGACATGGTGTTGGACGTCCACACGCTATCAATGAAAAAGGACGTTGGAGACTGTCTCGCATGGTGAAGAAAAACCGGAGACATACATTGGCTCAGCTGACAACAAAATACAATGTAGGGCTAGGTAGAATAGTGTCGGTGCACACTGTTCAGCGGACACTGTTGAATATGGGGCTATGCAGCAAACGTCTCACTCGTGGGTCTTTGCAGCCAAGCATCATCGCTAACTGCACCTGTGCTGGGTCCCGGAACATCGCGACATTTCCATGGATCAGTTGGAGAGAGTTTCATGGTCAGATGAATCACAGTTTGTCATTCATCACGCCGGTATCCGTGTAAGGATACACCGTCTTCCAGGCGAACAGTTTCTCCCTCAATGTACATTATGTCATATACAGGCCAGTGGTGGCGGAATTATGCTTTAGGGGACGTTCTCTTGGGCGTCTCTGGGACCCGTGGTTGTGGTAGAGAAGACCAAGAATGCTACAGGGTATTGGAAAATCATTGCGGACCAGTTGCACCCTTACATGACCTCTGTTTATCCAACTGGAAATGGAATGTTCCAACAGGACAATGTCCCATGTCACAAGGCTAAAATTGTGTTGGAGCTTTCCAGGAACATGATGCTGAATTCCAGTTAATGTCCTGGCCACCTAACTCACCGGATCTCAATCCCATAGAACAGATTTGGGATATCATGGGATGGCAGCTCTGAGTTCGATGACTACCAATTCGTAATATCTTGGATTTGCATGACCGTATCTTAAACATCTGGTACAATCTGTCTCCGGCCATCTACCAAGAACTTGTGGAATACATGCCAAAGCTGGTTGAATCTGTGTTGCAGGCCAAAGGGGGGGCCAACTCGTTATTCACAGGTGATCGCAATGTTTTGGCTCTTGAGTGTATGTAATATGACAGAAGCTGCAAATTGGGTGATACTAAGCATATGACGACAAGTCCTTCTGATGTTTTTTTTTTCAAGATTTAGTAACAAAAATGATAGTTTATCATTTATGCCAGTGGAACTTCCGAACCCACAATTGCTTTTCAAGGTAGAAATAAGCACGTGATCTGAGAATCAATGCTCGTCGCATTATAGTAATGGAAAAAAAATAATATGCGTGTTTGCTTGCGAAAAATACACTCATGGACAAAAATATTAGCGAACCAAGAAATAATTGCGGGATCGTAACGAAACTTGTCATGAAGGAGCATGTCGAAGAAATATGCAAACCATCAGCAATGTTCCGTGATTGCAAATTTATATATAGCCAGCAGAGAGTGTTGAACGTCGTTCTCTGTGGAGCATAAAACAGTTAATTAAAGCTTGTTTGAGTGTGCTGAATCATTTACAAAAAATAATATGCGTGTTTGCGGAAAATACATTAATGGATAAAAATGCACAATCTAGAAATAACTGCGGGATCGTAACGAAACTTGGCATGAAGGTACATATTGGGGAGATTTTTAAACGATTAAAAATGCAGCGTGATTGATCCTTAAGTATAGCCAGCAGATGGTGTTTAACGTCGTTCTGCGTGGAGTAAAAAACAGATAACCAAAGCATGTTTGAATTTCATGAATCGTTTACAAAACAAGGACTGAGGTAGACATACCATAACGCAGTTTTCGAAGACAGTATGATCAGTTGTCGCAGTTTGAGAGGGGGAGAATCATCGGCCTGAAGGAAGCTGGGTGGCCAGCTAGGCGAGTAGCTCGTCAATTAGGCAGCTCTCATTGTGTTATGAGGATGTGTTGGGACCAACGGATCCGAGAGATTTCATTTAAACGACGACCGGGCTAGAGGACGCCCACTACAGACCAGTCGTCGTGAAGACAGCCACATCGTAAGAAATTCACACGTACAGCTAACTCCTTCATCGGCCGCCATCCAGACACAGGTAGCATTTTCACTAGGAGATCGTGTTTCTTCTCGAACCATATGAAGGCGCCTGTCTGAATTACATTTGCGATAGAGGCTTCCATTACGTGTGTTGCCCTTGACGCCCACCCATCGACGCCTCCATTTGAAGTGGTGCCACGCATGAAAAAACTGGACTGCAGCGGAATGAAACCAAGTCGTCCTTAGCAACGAATCAGGATTCAATCTCAGCAGTGATGACAATCGTGTTCGTGTGTGAAGACTCCGTTGTGAACGCTTCAATCTTCTCTTTGCTTTACAGCTACACTCCACTTCCACAGCTGGAGTGATGGTATAAAGCGCCATTGCCTACAACACACTTTTTTCCTTACCATTGATTCATCCCACAATGACAACCCAGTGGTATGTTTATGACATCGTGCAACCACATGTGTTCCCACCCATTCAAGGGCTCCCATGAATCATTTTTTAACATGACAATGTTCGGCCTCACACGGCAAGGATGTCACAAGACTGTCTGTGTTCTGTTACTGCCCTATTTTGGCCGGCCCAATCCCCAGATTGGTCTCTTATCGAGCATATCTGGAATCATTTCGGACTGCGAGTTGGGCATTTCACGAGTTTGAATGAACTCGATGCAAGATTACATAACGTATGGAACGAAAGACATCATACAGAACTGGCATAACTCAATGCCCGATCGTATCGCATTGTGTATTCTCGCTGGGGAGGGATCAACAGGGTATTAAATCTTCCGTTCTTTTGCCTTTTTCTCTTAAATAAATGATAACTTTTCTTTGATTTTCTAATCATTTACTTAAATCAAAGTAGTCATTACGTATTTAAAATTACGTTTCATTTTGACTAATCCTTCTTGCTCCGCTAATTGTTTTGTCCGTGAGTGTATATTAATTCACCTTTAGATCTTAGGAATAAAACCAGAGTGAAAATTTCAGACGAAAAAAATACCTTTACCAGCACAATATACGATAGTTGACTTTTTTACAAATGATTTCCATTAATGGATGCAATACATTATTATCACTATGTCAAGTGGCTGTACAAAAATAATTGTTTTGTAATACATTTACAACTTTATGACTGAAATTACTGTACCCTAATTCATCACCACGGGCTTATGAACGGCATTTCAAGAAATCCAGCTGATTGGATAAATAGGACAAAGTTCAGAATTTTCCAATTGATGGGTTTGGATATTCGAAGAAGTGTTACGTTGCCATTTTACACGGTTTTAAATTACGTGGTTGTCGCCATTTTACACGGTTTTAAATTACGCGGGTCGTCACCAATAGCCATCGTATTGCTTTTTGTAATATGTGTGTAGCTCTCTTTAAAGTAAAATCATTGACGGCGGACGTCGGAATTTCGAATCCTGTTCAAATGATGTACAGAACACTTCAATTTCTCAAATGCAACACTTTAGTCGATTTCGTATATCACAAAGCCTATAAAATCCATCCCAATGCAAAACAACATTAAAAATGAAAAATTTAGATCAATTTTCTTTTAAATAAAAAGTGGCAGTTTAAAATTCTTGTCACATTTAAAATAATTGTTTTGTAATAATATGAGATTTTAGTACTGAATCTTTTTACAACTATCTCGGTTCATTTGCTTAAATGGAAATAAATTAATACGAGAAGAGAAGTTTACTTCATGTGATCTGAGAAGTTTTCAAATTCAACATTTTGTAATAGAGATCAAATATTATTCGACAATGCAAAAGGGCAGATTTCATGACACTATTCACAGCTATGCGTAACTTGATCTAACAACAGTATTGGCACATAACATAACTTTGTATGGAGGCAGAGAATGGCATAAGAATATTCCGTGAAAAAAATATTCGTAAATTGCCGATAGTTTTACTGATGGCCCTGTTGCAGCTTATCAAACCGAGAATCAGGATATAATACGGATGTGAAAGAAAACGCAACTTAATACTATCAGCTGTCAATACTTCGCAAAAATACTATCAGTTGCAAAACTACTTTCGTAATTTAGGTTATAAAACATGTAGTTAGCTCCTGAAAACAATATTCTCAGATGAAGTGTGCCAATTTAAGCGGATATGCGACTCGCATTTCCAAGACATGCATTATTGGTAAAGCTGTATAATCCCACATACAACATCCATATCTCTTTGTGAGCTCAAAACTCTACAGAGCCGTTTATCATCGTTTAATTTTTGGAAAGGTGTATTTAAGAAGAACGTAATGCAGAGATAATCACTGACAATTCTCTCTCCAAAGTCGTAAGCCTTTGTTTGAAGAGGTGAGAGCCGATGTTGCAACTGTATACATACACAGATTGAAAGACATTTATTGGTGCACATATGACACTCAGTATGGAATAGTCCAAGAGACATATTGTTACGAAGTAGAAAATCTTGCCCTGACAGGAATTTCTCTATTGGACCGTTTAATTCTCTATGAAAGAATGTTTCATCTGCGAAATGTACGGTTCCATTATCTCATTATGTAACACTTAAACTTAATGTGACAAGTAAGACTAAGTGCTGTTACTAAGAGGATGTTCCCGAACTTCTTCGAATGTGTTTTTCGTGGTTTAGATGCTAATTACGATGCATTATCATACACACCAGTGAAAGTAACGAAGCAACAATTCCCGCTAGACGAAGTCGTTGCCTGCAAGAGATGCTAGGCGCCTAGCATCAAGAGAAGTCAAAATAAAGTGCATGCTTGCTTGTAAGAAATGCATGAAATTAGTAATTCGTTTTTGGAATTAAAGTTGTGCGAAAATTTCTAAACAAAAAACTAACTTGACCAACTAAGTGATCGAGTGATGAAATATATGTCTTGCTATTAAATTACACGAATTCTTTTAACACGTAAATTTGAACCATGGTGAAGTGACGAACCTTTGTTAGGCCGCCATTATTAATAAAAAAAATCATTGGGAGGATGTTTCATCCAAATATTTAACGTTTATCGCTCCTTCCCCCATACACGATTTGTTTTCCGCTGTACTTAGCTCACATTTATAACACGCTGGTCATGAGTGTGTTACTTTGACTACTAGGCTACCACGGCCATTTTACCTTAACCAGAGGAGTGAATTTTTTGAAACTCGTATCGCTTGTTATAATGCAATTCATGATTTTCACATTTTGAACTGGTTGTGCGATTCCTGGAAATTGAAAATACACTCATGTA
>BMAO01003578.1:0-23919 GCA_019973975.1 Trichonephila clavata | reverse complement strand
GAGTGATTTGCTCTTCGATTGGGGCATATGAGATGTGCAACTGGTTTGTTGCTCAGTATTTTTTAAGATGGTTCGAATCAGTTAAACCAAAGTTTGGTAATATTATATTTTGATGATTATACTTTTTTAACATAAATGTTTTTATTTGCTTCAGTGGCGAGAAGTTTCACTTGAATTATTGAAAGAATAAAAAATGTTTTTAACGAAACTGCTTTATTACTATGCCTCCTCGACATTAAATTTCGCTGCTAAGCTTTGCTTACGTTAATTCATCATGAAGAATTATATCATAGTGGTTATGGGCCCAGGCCACGCTCTATGTCGAGGCAGGTTAAGCAGTTGAACCAGAACATGAACTTTGTCCATTTAAATATTGTTCCAGTATAGAATTATTTCTGAAGAACTTCAGTTGCTGGTATACTAAATAGAGTATCGAATATGGAAGTGAACAATCAGATTCCTGTGTTAACCCAAAATAATTGGAACACATGGAAACATGATATGCAAGTAATCTTAATGCATTATGGTTGCTGGCAATTTATTATACAGACCAAGCCGGAGGAACCTGATGAAGGGGCAACCTACAAGGAAAAGTGTGACTTCCAACTACGGAAAGATCGATGCTATACGCTGATTTACACTAGCATCAGTTCAGATCTGAAGAATCTGATAATAGAACAACTGATGGAGTAGTGGCATGGAAAATATTAAAGGATCACTTTGAACCAGTTACAAGAGCCAGGGTTATCCAGCTTTTGGATGAATTCTTCGGAACAAGATACCAACCAGGGGAAGATGTCGGAATCTTCATATCTCGAGTAAAACGGCGGCAACCAGGCTGCAAGAGGCGGGTCATAAATTGGACGACCTTTACATAGGGTTTCAATTAATAAGGTGGCTTCCTCAGGAATTCCAGTCTACCGTACAACAAATTTACAGATGGAAAGAAGAGGACTTCACAGCTGTCAAAATTGAAGCGGAGCTGATATTGGAAGCCAATCGTCTTCAACTTATGAAGCAAGACTTGGAAAACGGAGACCGTTTACTTCAGCAATTTCCTATCAAAGAAGAAGAGCAAAGTTCCTAGAAATGTAAATACAGTTCCTGGTGGTACGACTGCAACTCCTGCAGATCCAAGTGGTAAAACAGAATATCAGAAAAAGGACGGTAAGGTATTTAACTGTAAAACTACCAAACATTTAAAACGGTCTAGTAAGATGATAGGTCCTTGTTATTTATGTAATAAATATGGGCATCTTAAAGTAAATTGTAAAGAGAAAAAGTCTCGAGAAAAGCCTCCTTCAACTGCAAGTGAAACTTATAACACAGAGTTTAATATAAATTTAAGATTTTGTGAAGCTGAATGTAGTATTATAGAATTAAATAAGCACCTTGTTACTAATTGTAACTTATTTGAGGAAAACTCTGATAAAGGTGTTTGGGTAATAGATACGGCTGCCACGAGTCATTTTTGTAATGACAAGAGTTTATTTTTAGATTTTAGACCAATATCTAACATGAAAATGTCGTTAGCAACGGAGGATAAAAGTTGTCCAATAGAGGGAATCGGTAAACTTAAATTTTTGGTAAAATATAAGGATAGTTTTCATGAAATAACTTTTTCAGATGTTTTATTTAGTCCCAAGTTAAGAAGAAATTTGATATCCGGTTCCAGATTAGAAAGTAAAGGTGCGCATTTTGTGGGTAGCAAGGGTAAAATTAACGTTTTCAATAAAGACTGGCTAAAGTTGTTCTCGGCGACACGCCACGAAAATTTGTATTTTTTTAAGCCTGACCATTATATTTTACCCAAGAGTACAGAAATAAATTCAGTTGTTAATGCAACTGACAAAACAAAATGCGGATCAATTGAAATATGGCATCAACGCTTTTGCCATATTAATAACGATTACTTGATAAAAACTAGTAAAAATGATAGTGTAAGAGGTCTCCCACGTTTAGCTGATAATAAGTCGCCTTGTATTCCATGTAAATTAGCCAAGTCCAAGAGAGTTTCCTTTAAAAAGACGGGGGCCGTAAGATCAAAACGTCCACTGGAATTGTTGCATATGGATCTTTGTGGTCCAATGCCAACTGAAAGTCAAGGCGGTAATAAATATTTCTTGAGTATAATTGACGATTACTCGAGAAAAGTGACTGTATTTCCCATTAAGAAAAAGTCGGACGTATTTCATACGTTTATAAGATTTCAGAAACGAGCAGAACGTTTTCTAAATAGAAAATTAATAGCAGTTAAAACTGATGGCGGACTAGAATTTTGTAATAAAGATATGGATACTTTTTTGGCAGAACTGGGTATAAAGCACGAGGTAACAAATCCATATACGCCGGAAATGAATGGGGTAGCGGAGAGATACAATTTAACCGCTGTAGATGGCATTAAAGCATTGCTTAAGTCGAGTGAAGTTCACATAAGTTTTGGGGAGAAGCATTACTTTGCTTCACTTATGCGTGGAATAGAATTTGTCACAAAGACAGTGAGAAAACCCCTTTCGAAAAATATTCAGGTAGAAAACCATCAATATTGCATCTAAAACCTTTGGATGTTTGGCATATGCTGCGTTCCAAAACAGATTAGAAAGAAATTCGATATGCGTGCAAAAATAGGAATTATGATGGGCTATGCACAGCGTACTAAAGGTTATAGGATATGGTTAATAAAAGAAAATAAATTAGTCGAGACTATTAATGTAAGATTCGATGAATATAGGAAAGGAATTGATTTAAAACCGAAAACTAATGATTATCCCAGACTTGATTTAAACTTTCCTGATTATGATGAGGAGGACGATTTTGATACTGTAAGAGATTCGTTAGCGAGTCGTTTAGTTTCAAAGACAAGTACAGAAACTCCCACAACATCATTTGAAAAACCAGATTTATCTTCTGATAATCGTAGCTTAATCCCATGTTCAGAGGTTAAGTGGATTAGAAATATAGGTAGGGAAGTAACTGGATCCAACGTATATTATGGTATCGAAGGGACAGCAACCCTTTGAGATCTTTTAACGAGATAGAACGATACTGTAATAAGAATAACATTCATTATGACCGAGTTTGTTTGATTTTAGAAAGGAAGATACTGAATCCCAGGAAGTTAATATGGTTGAAGTAGATATTCCTAACTGTTATAAACAGGCAATAAGATCCAGGGAAGCATCTAAATGGCATGATGCAATGGATAGGGAGATAAACATAATGAAGGAACGCAAGGTTTGGGATTTGGTTGATCCTCCAGACAACATAAAAATTTTAGGAAACCGTTGGGTTTATACTGTAAAACGTGATGAAAATAATAAAATAGTTAGATACAAAGCTCGCTTAGTTGCGCAAGGTAACACACAATTAAAAGGCGAATCATTTGACGAGGTATTTAGTCCAGTTGTTAACTTTACTATTGTAAGATTATTTTTCACTATCTGTGTATGTTTGTGGAAATGGATGCATGTTCAAGTAGATATCACTAATGCCTATTTATATGCTAATTTAGATACCGTTATCTTTATGAAGCAACCAACTGGATATGAAACTGATACTAACAAAGTGTGTAAGTTAAATAAGGCAATATATGGTCTTCACCAGAGTGGCGACAGTGGTTTTTGGAATTAGAAAATAAATTAATTAAATTGAAATTTAAGAAATTAGAGTGGGTTAATTGTGTATATATGTTTGAAAATAATGTAATTCTATTATTTTATGTAGATGACATCATATTTGGTAGAGAAACTGAAAACGTAAATTTTGTAATAAAATTATTACAGAAAAATTTTGATTTAAAGATTCTGGGTAAAACAAAGAAATTATTAGGAATAGAATTTGAAGAACAAGATGATGGTCTCTTTATACATCAAAAATCTTACATTCAGAAATTATGTAAAATTTATGAAAAATATAAATATCCTGTAAGTTCATTGCCTATATCAAAAGGTCAAATTCTTTCCAAATTAGATTCGCCCAAAACTAGCGAAGAAATTTTAACGTTTCCTTATAGAAATTTAATAGGATCCTTGTCATTTATTGCTATACGCACAAGACCTGATATTATGTATGCAGTGAATGTACTATCCCAATTCCAATCAAACCCAGGAATAAAACATTGGAATTGTTTATTGAGATTATTAGGTTATTTAAAATACACTCAAAGATATAAATTGGAACTTTCAAAAGTTAAATCACTAAAATTAAGATGTTACTCAGACTCGGATTTGCTACAAATAGGGATGACCGAGTGTCGATGGGAGGCTTCATAACTTTCATTGACGAAACTCCAATTTCCTGGCGAACTTTCAAGCAAAAATCCGTTAGTCTGTCTACTATGGAAGCGGAGTATGTTAGTTTAACGGAAGCAGCAAAGGAATTTATTTGGTTAAAGAATATAATTAATGATAAAAGTTTGAATTTGGAATTATGTGAAAATGTAATATTCTGTGACAATCAAGCTGCTATAAGTTTTTCCAGTTCACCAGTAGAAAATTATAGAACGAAACATATCTATGTTCGTTACCATTTCTTAAGGAATTTAATAAAAGACAAGGTTTTTCAAATTAAATATGTTAGTACCAAAAGTAATTTGGCAGATATTTTTACTAAACCCATGATAAAGGAAAAATTAATAGAATTTTGTAGAAAACTATTTTCTATTTAAGAGAATGGAACTTTATTTATTTAGATTAAAATATTTGTCTCTTGCAATAAAGATATTGTGGATAAAGTATTGTATGCAACATATTTTTATAAAATGAAATTATATTACTGATTTGTAAGAGATAATGGTGCGGAGGTTGGAAAAAGGGGGCCGATTGTTAGACATTTGAAAAAAAAATTATTTTAGGATCCGAATTTTTATGGTCCTTAAGTTTTTCCAACCACGCGCCATGATCTCAAGTAAATAAACTGATTCGAACCCAACCTTTGTGCGAGTTTCGAGATTTGTAGTTGGCAACGGCTACAATGTAAATTTAACTAACTTGGCTCGTGGAAGTATTTAAGGAGACAGAGGTTGGTTGAGAAAAAGATCGTCGGTTTCGGACGAGGTGATTTTGCTCTTCGATTGGGGGCATATGAGATGTGCAACTGGTTTGTTGCTCAGTATTTTTTAAGATGGTTCGAATCAGTTAAACCAAAGTTTGGTAATATTATATTTTGATGATTATACTTCTTTTAACATAAATGTTTTTATTTGCTTCAGTGGCGAGAAGTTTCACTTGAATTATTGAAAGAATAAAAAATGTTTTTAACGAAACTGCTTATTACTATGCCTCCTCGACATTAAATTTCGCTGCTAAGCTTTGCTTACGTTAATTCATCATGAAGAATTATATCAATAATTTCTATAAAGTTGTTTAACATAATTTATAACATATTTTCTTAACTCAATACTTATTTGAATGAATGCTCATCTACATTTGTATTTTAATTGAAATTTCATACCAAGCAATCGTTACTTAAAGCAGTATTTAACTTTAATTAGGGTACAAATGATTATGAAAAAGTTAGTTTACAAAGTATTGTTTTAAAAATGATGCAGCATTTTGTAAATTGGCCTTCATTCAAAAAATATAAGTTCCTCACCATAGTAATAATTTTCTGAAAAATGATATATAGCAGAGATTCAAAGAAAAACTTTAAATCCCTTTTGTTACAGAAAGAAATTCTTTCAACAAAATACACCAAAAAAGAGTAAAAAGAATTCATACATCACATGTTTTTTTAAAATTTTCTTTATACACTATCTGGCCAAAAGTATCCGGATACCCAGTGGTATGGACTTAGAGCATCCTGAGGCACATATTAATATGATGTTGGTCCCCCTTTTGCATGGATGACAGCCTGCACACGTTTGGGAAGACTTTCCACCAATTTTTGATAGGTGACCAAAGGAATTGCCTTCCAGGCGTCCATCACAGCTGAAATGAGTGCTTGCAGTGAGGATGGTCGATTTGGCTGGCTACGTAATATGAGCTCTAATTCGTCCCAAAGGTGTTCTATGGGATTTAGGTCTGGCCTCTGAGAAGACCAGTCCAGTTTTCGAACACCCATTTCGTCAAACCACGTCTGTGCAAGCCTCGATGTGTGAATGGAGCAGTTATCCTGCTGGAAGAGAAATGGCCTTCCCCGAAATATTGTCATATAGTAGGGAAGGCAGCATTGTGTCCAGAATGTCCACATATATCTCAGAGTTCATGTTTCCATTCACAGGAACTAACGGACCCAGGCCAAACCACGAGAAATACCCCCACACCATTATGCTTCCACCATCAAATTTAAAAGTCGTCACAATGCAGTCACTAAAGAAATGTTCGTCGGGCATCCGCCAAACCCAGACAAGTCCATTCTACTGTCAGACTGTAAAGCAAGATTCATCACTCCAAAGAACAGTTTTCAACATGTTCACAGTCCAATGACGGTGAGCTCTACACCATTGCAATCGATGCTTCGCATTCTAAGGAGTGATGTTTGGCTTATGAGCGGCTGCACGACCATGGAATCCCAATTTTTTAACTCTCGACGGACAGTCCTGCTTCTAACACCAACTCCTGATGAACTTTGGAACTCCTGAGAAATTTCCACCAACGAGGACTTGTGATTTTGTTTCACTACCCTTTTCAGAGTTCTACGGCTGCGTTCACCAAGTATTTTCGGCCTACCGGTTTGTTTTTCTGCCGTTTCACTGCCTCGACGTTTCCACTTCACAATTACATCACTCACAGCGGATTTAGGATTCTGTAGAATGTCCGCAATCTCACGAAATGATTTCTCACAAAGGTGGCGTTCCACTATACTGCCACGATCAAACTCACTAAGCTCCTTTGACTTACTCTTGCCTCACAAACGCATAAATACAATCTGACAAACCACTACCAACACTTTTATAGCTTTCAATTATGTATCAAATTGCGTCACTCACCAGAACCACTTTTTTAAGGGGTGTCCGGATACTTTTGGCCAGATAGTGTATTCCGTGTTCAGTGGCGCACACAAGTACAAGGTTCCTCGGGTCCGGAAGCGCCCCAAAGCCCTGAATTTTTTTTCGATTGATTATAATCCTATGCATATAGTACGTAAAATTTAATTAAATATTGGTTATTAATCATTAATTTTATTAATTAATGAAGATTATTCATTGAATAATTCATTTTGTATTGTTTTTTTTTCGAAAATCTTCAAAAAGTCAAAAGAATATGTTGGGCGGTGTATTGGAACATGATGTGAGTATAGGGACTTTCGACACAGAACCCCCCCCCCCCTCCTTGAAAAATTCCTGCGTGCACTACTGTCCGTGTTACTAAAAAATGCTTCTACTTATGAGCTAACTCTCAAACGTTTACACTAATTTTATATTGTTCGAAAACGTGTAAGAAACATTTCTACTCCACACAATTACTTCTCTCTAATATTTAAAAATTTAAAAAGTGAAAGGTGTTCATCAAAACTTATATCGATAAATGTGTTCTTTTTTTCTCTTATTTGTTTGCTCTTTCATCGGCCGTCTGATGAGGAAGATCTCGAATCCCAAATCGAATCGACGACTACTGAGTTACCCTGAGGACTTATCGAAGCTTGACTATGAAACTGTCGACCTTCAGGGGATAATCGTGTAAAGTCTGCAAGTTGACCAAGTGGTCCTCTGATCTGCAAAATTAATAACTTGAATATATTGCATATTCAGTTAGTTTGCTTGATGACAAAAAAGGATTTTTTCCTCAGGAAACAAATGGACTTTTTTTCCTAATTAATAAATGAAATGATGTTTTTGTTCTAAGTGATTTTGCCATACGATATTTTAAATGATACTTTAATTATATATTTTCGAATTCATGCTGATAATTTTTGATTATTTTTTCATTAACGATAAAAATGGTTGGGATAACACATTCTTTATGAGGACTTGTTATTAATATTTTATGTCTTTGCTCTTATTAGTTTTAATTTTGTATATTCTTCTAATTTTTTTTGTATAGGAGAACTACACTGGAGTCTTCATCTTAATTAAAGTTTCATAAATATTTTCCTTCTGCTTTTTTTTTAATATATAAAAAATAACTTTCTTGTTTGTTTTTAATATGTACCAGAGGTTTCGTATTCATATATGAATTAAAAGATAGTGTTTCATTTATTTGCTGTTTTTTTAATTTTGTTTATTTTTTTCTTCTTGTTCAAACTTTTTTAAATTGCTCTTCGGAAAATACTTTTTAAAATAAAACTAAAGTGAAATAATTTCCTTTTTCCTCTTTGAATTCGTAAAAAATATTTCTTATACTAGTTTATTTATAATCAGTTATATGTCGTGAAACAATTTTCTTTTTCGAAATTTTTCTATTTGAAATTATTTTGCGATTTTGTAAAATTATTCGTATGCATTAAACTGCACTAATTTTATTGATTGGAATACCGCACTAGGTAAATTTAATTTTTATTTACATTTTGCTATTTTTCAGTAAAATTCCTTGTTTTGTTTATGTTTTATCAGAGATAATCCATTATGTTTTTATACAGGTTTTCATATTTTTGTTTTTTCAAACATTTCTTTTATGTTATTCACGTGTTTTCAAGGAATATCTAGCTTTAAATCAATGTTTATAATTATTCAAATTGGTTACAATGTAGTTTGCAATATTTTTTATTTCTTTTAATTTAAATAGTTTTCTTATTGAAAAAACTATAGCGTCTGAATTCTCTATAATTTTTGAAATTAATTATCTTCTGTTGTAATTTTTTTTTAAAAAAAATTCCCGTTTTTTCTTATAACCACATGCCATTTAAATACATAATACAATTAACAGACCAATATACTAAAACTCGTCTTTCCTTTAAAAACTTCTCAAATTCAAAATATTCGATTATGCTTATGAAATAATGCTTTTGAACATTTTTTATTCAAATTATTTTCTTCTCTGTTTATTCCATGCAATTCTTTCAAAAAAATTTTCAGCTAATGTTTAATGGGATGTTATAGGAACACTTTCATCCTACATAAAATTCCATTTTTTTACCTTTTATTTACTATTTAAGATTATTTTTAAATGGTTATCTCTTGAATTACAACTTTAAACAGAATAAAAACACATAGTTATGAAAAATATTGCTATTTTCCTTTTATATGTTATAGACTAACTCTTAGTCAATTAATCAAATGAATATTTTAAAAAGTAAACAATGGCATTTTTTAAAAAAAAAAATTTAAATAATGTTTTGTTGCATGGGAACAAAGGCTAGAAATAAATTGATAAATATAATACAAAACTATCATGGAAATGTGTATTATAAAAATAATGTTTTCGTTTTCAAATTATATTTATTATATTATTTCTCACCCATTATTATTCAATATTTAATGAACGAATTAATGTCTTGACATTTCTCGTGCAGAGCTCGTTGCAGTGTAACAATTAAAACTTATTATTTCTGATAAGCGATAAAACTAAATAAATACTAATAGAAATGTTATTTAGTATATTTCTCATTTCATATATACAGCCCCAAAATCTACATCTGATTCACAAATATAATATCCTACAAATGTCATATGAATTTATATCTTCAAAAAGAAATCTAATTATATATAGCTATAATTATAACACTATTCTCTATCTTAATGTAAATATAATAGATTTTAAATTTCTTATTAAATCTCCTGAATAAATATGATGATGAATATTTATATAACAAATCAGCCCAAATAATTCTGTTTAATGCAGTTAATATTTATAATTACATTCAAATGATCATATTGTATGATTATAGATTCAATACACGTAAATAAATAATCCATACAAAAGCACAAACAGTACGAAGAAAACTCGGAAAAGAGGCATTTTAAAATGGCAAATTAAATATGGGATAGTTTTTGTTTGAAATCGATTCAATGAAAATGTAACAAATTATTCAGGAACTTATATGTACACTATTTTGCTATTAGTTCGAAATTGTAAGAAATCACATATTTTTTACTTGATTATTTATAAATTATTTTATAGTGCATTACGATATTATAGGAGTAAAATCTGGTATACTTTTGATATTTCAAAAGACGGTTTTTCGCATACGCTCATTTGAAACGGTTTTCAAATCGTTTTATTTAGATTATTATTACGAAATTAAATTTAAAGAATACAACTTAGCCCACTTTTCTTTTAAAAAAGTTATATGTTAGAGAAAAATGATACATTAAAGTTAATTATAAATTCTAAGATACATTTTTTTATAGAAATTGTAAATATTCTACATTTATATAAAGTTTAAACTTTTAAATTATTTCTGTTGATTTCTATGTTGTTCTCTAGTATTTCTATGAGTTCTATAAAATCAGAATACCAATTTTTAGCTGTATTTTGATTAAATTTTTTATCATTATAAAAAAAGGTTTTCCTTATACAGTTTTTTTATGGATTAAATTAAAGGGGAATGATCGGAACAGAGGGTGTCCATAAAATTATAGTTACACTTTCAAAAATGAATTAAAAATAAGCAAAGGTTTTTAGTACGGTATTTTACGTTCCATAAAGAAAAATATTAAAGTTTCTGTTTTGAAATGTAAGCTAGATGGCTGAATGCCCACGTTTTTCAGATTCCGGTTTCAAAATGGCAGGACCACAAGAACAAGCAAAATGTGTAGCATAGTTTATCGAATTTAAGTCTGCAACTCTTATACAGCGTAAATGGGACTTGTACATTATACTTACACTTGTACAGGACACTGTAGTTTGAAAAAAATGTTTCCGGCCGATGGATAGAAAAAGGTTCATTACGGTGGCCACCTAGATCTGTAGACGTAATATTTCAGATCTTCTTTTAGAAATACGTGGAAAACATTGTTCACTAATCTTTAATTAGTGATACTTATGAATTGAAAAGTCTAATTACAGCGGCCATTCAGAAAGTTGATCTTTCTCTGTAGTTGCGTAATGGAGAATGATAGAGCCCCTGGGAAAGTCAGGGTTTGCGCCCCAAGCCGTTTTCTGCAAAGGATTTCAAAACCATAACATCAGGGTTTGGGTGCCCTAGAATTCTGCCTCCCCTCCACTGCGATGCGTGGGTGTACGTTACGCCACTGCTTCAATGCTTCACATAACGTAGAGAGAAATCTTGTGTAGATTCAATGTTTTGCGCAACTATTTGTACGCACATCGAAACATTGCATTAAAACATTGTAAAATCTTTAGTATTGTCTCTTGTATTAGTATAAATCTCTTGATGAAGCATAAAAAACTGTAAGTGAATATCTTTGTTCTCTTATTTGTAAGTAATGCAACCTCTGAAAGTAAAGTTCAGTGAATGAAGTCAGAACGGTTAATCTGGCAACACTGACGAAACAAAACGCTGCGAAAGCGTTGTGGCAGGTGTTGTCATCTGCCTCCACCATTGTTCAGTTGAGCTTCGTTTGTGTTCCGTGTAAGACTTGTTTTACAAAATGTTTGTATAGTACAATGGTTCTTAACTATGAACAGGAAAATGAACAAACAAAAGATTAATTGAAAGTTTTGTTTTAAGCTTAGCAAGACACCAAAAGAAACTTATGTGGTATTGGTAAGTGTTTATAAAGATCAAGTCCTGCCATGAAATCTGCGTACGTGTTGTTGGCCCGTTTTCGAGAAGGCCGGGAAAGTGTTTCTCACAAACGCCGTAGCGGAAGACTGGCGGTCTCCGTCAGTGACAAAAACATTGTAAGGTGATTAATCACTAAAGGTATTAATCACTAAAGGTATCACTAAAGGTAATCACTAGTAAGGTGATTAATCACTAAAGATCTTCAATTAACTGTGCGCATGATAGTTGATGAACTGTAGATTAACCGTGAATCCGTGCGACAAATGGTTACCCAGAATTTAGGGTTGAGAAAAACGTGTTATCGATATTGACGATTTTCCTAACATCAAGCGAAACGTGACGAAGCTTTTGAACTCTATCCTAAAAGAAGACTTCTTGCAATATTTCCAGGACTTGCATGGCAAATCTTAGGGGTGCACAGTTATGGGAGGAGACTATTTCAATGAACAGTAAGGTAACTTTCGTTAAAATTTCCCCTACGTTAAATTTATAGGACTATTCACTAGACTTTATTATCAAAGGTTGTATTTGAAATTGTAATCATACTTTTTGGACTTCCAGTATTTGAGGAATATTTAGGAATATATTTTTGTTCCGTATTGTGTCTTTATGGCCTTTGATAACGGAACCTCCCGCACTCTGGCAACCCTTGTAGAGTGCAGGAGAAAAGAGAGTGAAAAACGCATTACGCACCTTTGCAAAAAAAGCTATAGATGGACAGTCCCCATTTTTCTTTAAACCAGCTCTATTACGCCACCCAAGAATTATATGTTCATAAAATATATTTAAATGTTTTAAATTAGATATATATAATAAATCTTTCGTCATATATTTAGTTTGTTTCTTATGTTTTCTAATCACATCAGCAAAGCAACATGCTATTTCCGACTACCAAAAAACCAAGGTCAGAAGCCGAGACCATCCAAAGATCTGGAACTTCTTTCATGTAATTCAGCCAATCACTAAAAGGGAATAACATCGCTGCGAAATGTAACGGTCAAATAGAAGGAAAGAAGAGTATCATTCACAGTGGTGTAACGCAACCCTCGCAACCCCCTATTGCGAGGAACCTAGGATTCTAGGGAAGCAAATCCCGTATGATACCAAGTACTTACACATTGTAAGATCTAGCCTGAGACCCAAAATAAGATTTTGCAGGGGGAGGGGGTGATAATGTTCTCCGTTACGCCACTGATCATTCTTAAAACAATATTGGTAGAATTTTCATAACACATACTTTAAATAAAATATAACGTAATTTCCTTGGGAATTTTAATCTTTACGTTAATGTCCAAAAAATGAAAATAATGGGTTGTTTTCGTAAAACAGAACATAAAATAGAAGAAAATTTAATGAAATTTGGTACACTTAGAAAACTGTTACAAATAAAAGGAAGAATGTATGAAAATAAAAGTATTAATTCCATTAATGCATATGATGCAAAATGAAGGAAAATCAAGAACTATGTCTCCATCACTTCTAGAAAAGTAAATAAATTACTAAAGTTGGTTGTTAAAGAGTGTTTTCACCCCCTTGTTACAATAAAATCATCATAGTGGTGTTTCAAGCTACGCGTAAAAATCCGTATCAATTGCAGTGGCCACTACTACAGCGGAGTGGCTTTAAGCTTAGCAATATCCCTTTCTGGAGGTTAAAGAGCCGAAATTTCGTTTTGGAACTTAGCGTCCACTTACACCCGAAAAATTCTCAATTGGATTTAAATCTAGAGATCTTGCAGGCCATTGCATGTTGTAGCGTCATCTTTTAGACGGTCGTTTGTTACCTCTCTTTTCTTCTCCAACACCTTGGAGCGAACAGAATCGCCAGATGGCTTTTTCTTCAAAGTGAACAAAAGATGGGACAACCCTGTTTGAAAGGATCGTTCCCTTTAACATGAGGCAGTGCTATACATGTATGAAAGAGAATGTCGGTTGTGAGGGAAAAGTACCAGGGATTGTATTCCCAGTGTCAAAGTGACAGGTCGATTTATAGACACTTCAGAGGGTTTTTGATATACGGTGAAAAAAGAATAACAGTCCCGATAGAGACTTTCTTCCTTGAAAGACAATTGGAGGTTGGGACCGAGGATGTCAGGTGTAGGTCCGTGTCCCTTCCAATCAGAAGTGAAAGGGGCATGAGAGAGGCGTAAGGAAAAGGCTGATTTAAAGAGACAGGTCGGGAAGGTGACCGGAGACTTAGCGATTTCCCGCAAAAAACTGCAGGACAGCCTGACCAGCGGTATTAGATGGGTGATATACCAGCAAACTCTGCTAGACAGCGAGACTAGCGACATTAGAACGGCGGTCCGAGGGATAGTTACGAGGCACTGAAAGATAGATGCCGGCTAGTTCCGTGATAATAGGGAATTCCTCTAAAGTTGTGAGCGATCTTCCAGAAATTTAACTTCACTATACTTCGGTGAAGTGTGGACATTACGATATTCATATCCAAACCATCGAGAAAGAGCTCGACGGAATCCTTAAGAAGTTTATGATAACTATAGATGTACCAATGATATATATATTTTAAATGCAATGTAATATGAGTCAATTCTACGTTTACTATTTGTAAATAAAAAGCATTTTTTTTACTACAGTTGTGTAATTCCCTCTCTCTACCCAGAAATTAAGAAAACCGAGGGTCAGGACGTTGGAAGGTTCTTGATATCTTAATTTCAGGGATAGTCTTATACGAGTTGAAAATGGTACGGTTTCATATTTTAGTTCATAAATATGTACTGAAAGCCTCAATAAATGCGCAAACAAGCAGATTTTTAAGCATTTTACTCACTTCGGTTTATTTTCAGCATTTTAATAGCCCCTTTCATACTCTTATTACTTCAATGCTAAAACAAATTGCATGTGTACAATAATTGTTTAGCATCATCTGACCATGTGTGGCAAAACCCAGTCTTTTCTGTTTCATTCAGAACTTTCATTTCTGTAGTTTCTCATTTTTTTTTTTAAATTTGTGACCACCGGAGTTGAAAATAGTTCCATGTAATTAATAGTTTCTCCGAATGAATTTATCTGTAACACCACGAATTTCTAGGATGAAAATAAAGGGGTATAATTCATACTTTCTTATTTAAATCTGTGATAAGAATTATAAAGGAATCGGTTTAATGTTTTATTTGCTTATATTTCTACATTTAGCACTTTATAAATTTAAATAAATTAAAGGTAAATTCTGTAAGAAAGTAAAAAAAAAAATATAACTTTCTTTTTGACGACCTGAAATCTTAGCTCTCGATTTTTTTAACACAGGTAACTTTTCAATAAGCATTGATTTTATCCAACTAATAAAAAGTGAAAAAAATAATTTGGAAAAAGAATCGTGGTATAATATATATATATATATATATATATATATATATATATCACAAAATATCTATTTTCTCTTATGGGATTATTTTTTAAATTTCCCTCATAAAAAGAAGAAAAGGAATTCGCTGATAGAATTAAGTAAAGCTGAAATGTAGAGGACTTTTCAATATTCTAATACTAGTAAAAAAGAGGGAAAAAAAGAGGGAGTTTACATGAATTCTCAAATAAGTAAAAAAATTATTTTTTTTTGCCTAAACTTATGCAGAGTTAGATCTTATGAAAGTGTCTTCATGTATATTTTTGACATCTAAAGCTGGAGTGATAAGAATGGATGACTCCGAGGAATCCAAAACGATGATTGGATTACGATGCAAAAACTTGTACAATAAATCCACTTTAAGAACATCGCAGAAGATCTTTTAATTTAAGCAGAAAAGAATCCTGCATTCAAAATCGCTTCTGCAGGGAATACATAAAAAAATTCTTATTGAATAAAAGTATCAAATTTAAATTTATGTTTCACATTAAAACATAGCAAAAGAAAAGGAAGGAAGGACATTGTGCAATAAATACTTTGTTGTTTATTTAATTTATTTTTTAACCTTTTAATTACTTAATGTGATATAGCTTGAACTATTTTATTAATTGAGAAATTATCATGAGTAACTATTAATTTAACGTTTATCCTGAAAATGCCATTTTAAAAGTTTCTTTGCCAATGACATTAGAAGGTGCAATTTGTCGAACAAACCCAAATTTATATTATTTATTTTATTTAAATGTATATATATATATGTATATATAGGGTGGACCCGAATTCCTGGTACAAACTTTAAGGGTATGTACAAGACAATCATTTATTGTATAGAAATATGTGCGTGCAAGTGACGTGGTGAGGCACAAACACATAAAATAAGGCATGAAAGGAACGACAAAATGTTTATTGAAAACGTCGTTGATAAGTGTAGTGTTTAAAATAACTGTTCATAACTGAGCACAAGAGCTGTGAAGTTCAGCTGCAGAGCACATTGCTGTACCACCCACTGGCAGTCGGAGAAGATATTCTGCCGGATTTGAAGCTTGGGCTCGCTGAAAATGGAAGTGGTTTAAGAGGTTTTTGTTTAACACTCTACAAACGGACTGATGACACTCGCACTTGCGTGAACAGCTACAGCGTTTGTACTTGACTAGGGTCCATCAAAAACAATGTTCGAAATGCTTTCTTCCGGGCTTTGACTGCGTGTCGCTCTAATAGTCTAAGAGCTAGCAACGTTTTCGAGAGAGAATTTTAGAAAAGCTGATTCTTTAATATATCTTTCTCTACGTCCTTCCGAACAGCGTGCGGGCTATCTGGCAGCCAGTAAACGTTGCCTTTATTAATGCGCATCATACATTTACAGGAAAAAATATTGATTTTTTAAATTATTTTAGAAAGAAATCTTTCTTTTTCACTAAATTTAAAATGTTATTAACAACATGAATTTATTAATGCCAGAATTTTTGGTGTTGAAAATAATGTGCCAGATGCTACTTTTTATTAAAAAAAATAATTATATAATTTCAAACCATTTTAGAATGTCTGTAATTTTAATATTACTTTATTTATACATAAATAAGTACAAATTTAATTTGCCAGACATTAAATCGGTTGCGTTCTTAATTGCCAGGCCGATTTATTGGTGTAGTATACCGCGGTGTTATGAGAGAGGCAGTGACAAATTAGGTAGGCGGCAGACAGACAGGATTACGTTACACTACTTAAAGTATTCGAAAAACTTTATTTTTATGTCTTCGATGGTGAGTATAATAAAAAATTAATATTTAAATTATTTAAATAATAATAAATAGTTGATTAAGGGGGTTCACCCATGTGACGTCCTGTTTTTTAAGCATTCTTAGAGAATATTTTTTTTTTCACGACCAGTAAAAAGATAGAACTTTAAATTTTTCATCATTTGTTTATATGTATTTTAAGAGTATGTATATACATGTTTAGCTAAAAATATCCAATAGAACGTGAGTTATACCACTCTGAACACACCCTCCTCGAAAAAATGAACACTCACTTCCTCCACGATTCCAGCTGATTGACTTATATTAAATAAAAAAACACTAACGGCATTTTAATCTATAAGCTTAAAGGCACAGAATGGACTATACTCAATTGAAAATATCAAAAATTGGATTTTTGGTAGAACTCTGAAGAAAAAGTTTCGAATTTCATGGGGCTTTTTGTTATGTTTTTATTTTAAAAAAATGTTTATATTGTGAATTTTGAAATGATCGTAGTCCATTTTGTACCTATGTATGTGCTGAGTCTACCCTATAAATTTGAAGTTTTTCGGTCAAACCGTTCTTGAAATATGATGGAGGAAAGTTTGAAAAACACAGTTTGAGAAAAACGTGTTGAAAGTTTCAAGTCTTATTAAAACACAATGAACATTTTAGCCTAGTGCTAGGAGCAGCTGCTTTCATAACACCTGCTTCTTTAAATTAGTAATTATTTTAAATATTTTATTTTGGACTTTTCGATGTGCTCGCGCCTTCCACGTAGGTTATGATGTCCCCCCCCCAATAGGCACACTCCACAGATTGAGAAACGCTAAAGAATTAAGAACCTAAACGAAATGTTCTTAGCGAATGAAACGAATGAGTGTGCAGTATCCATAGAAATTGATCAGTCATATTACTCAACGAAGACACAATTTTGAATATAGTAATATTTAATATGACTGAACTTGCCGTCATGCGGCCTACATTCTACAAAACAAGTTACACACTAACAATATTTACATTTTAGATACTGAGGTGCGCACAGCAGCGCCCTCGAGTGGCCAATACTTCGGCACACACCCCGCCGGTGAACAGAATGTTCACCCAGTAATTATCAAACAAAAATTAATACAAACAATTATTCAAACACAATTCTAACAAAGACTTAACACTGAAACAATGCTACTAATCAAAATTTAAATTTTTCATATTGCAAAGAAAAAGTAAATATATATTAAAATACAAAAATATAATGAAATTTAAAGTTGACAATAAAACTTCAATTTACAAATTAGAAAATATTAGGCTACATACCTTAAGATCTCACAACAAATAAATTTAACAGAGATTAATTAATAATGTGCTATCTCCTAACATTAATCTGAAAAAATAGAAACAAAATTAGTTCAAATAATATTCAAATTCTAAAGGGTACAACAATTGAATGGGTTTTTTTGAAGAGACCTTTAGAAGTTTTTACAAGACAAGATCTAACATTATTGTCTCTTCCAATAAATATCTCCTTGATTATTCCAAGTTCCCACAATAATTTTGATTTTACATTTCCTTCAACCAGAACTATGTCATTTAATTTTAAATTTTTATGAACAGATGGTGTTTTAAAATAATTAACTGTTTTTAACTGGAGTAAATACTGTTCTTTCCAGCGTCTCCAAAGTTGTTTTAAAAGAAGAGTTCGGTAAGTCTTTCTTTTTTTGGTACGACTCTCTTGCCGTAGTGGCGTCGATCAGTTCAATGAAATGTATAGGATATTTAGAGTCACCATAACCTAACTCGAGGAAGTGGGCCGGTGTGAGTGGTTCCGGCTCTCCTCGATCGTTTTCCACGTATGTCAGTGGTCGATGATTGACGATCACTTCAACTTCTGAAAGTATCGTTGAAAGTTCTTCAAACATTAGAAGGGCTTTGCCAAGTATTTTACGCAAAGGATCCTTTATAGTCTTAACAAGACGTTCGTAAAATCCGCCCCACCAAGGGGCACGTTCAACTATGAACTTCCAGTGGATACCTTTATCTGCGACAAAATTTTAAAATTCACTGTCCTTCAAGATGTTGGCAAAATATGCTAGCTCCTTTTCAGCAGCTTTAAATGTACGAGCATTATCTGAGTATATTACTTTGCAATTTCCTCTACGAGTGAGGAATCTCCGTAAAGCAAGTAAAAAACACTTTGTGGACAAGTCTGATACAAGTTCTAAGTGTACGGCATGAGTGACCGCACATGTAAACAAAGAAACATAAGACTTATGAGTCTCTTGATTGTCCTTAACAAGTATTGCACCTGTAAAATCAATTCCTACGATTTGAAATGGAGGGATTGGGTGATTCTATCTCAAGGCAACTGACCACTCAACTGGTCAGCTGGTTTAGCGTTGTATTTTTTGCAAATGAGACAAATTCGAATAATTGTTTTCACTAACTGACGACCTTTAGGTATCCAATAATTTTTTCGAAGTTGAGTTAAAGTTGCAGATACGCCACAATGACCAATTCGTTCATGTTCCCTAATAACAAGTAATTCTGTAAATTTACAGTGTCGGGAAGGATAACAGGATGCTTTTCGCCAAAGCATAAGTCTGCTTCAAGCAACCGTCCAGTAATTCTTAGTAAATTGTCTTCACCCAAATAAGGCACTAAACTCTTTATTTCAGAGCTACATCGAAGTTTTTCGTTGCGTTTTAAGGTTAATATCTCAGCTGAATAAAATTCGTATTGAACATATTTAAGCCAAAAATATTCAGCATTTTTATTTCATCTGCAGTAATATAGAAGTTCATTGATTTATTGACGATTCTAGCATTGTTCACAAATCGGAAGACCCAAGCAGTCACTTTCAAAAGTTTTTAAGGCTACTGTGAATCGATTTATGTCAACAAGAGATTCCCTCTGTTGGTAACTGCCACATGCACACTAGAACGATATTCTAATTCTTCCGAGCAGAGTTCCGAATCTAAAAATCTCGTTGACGATTGGCCAATGACGGTGCTAGTTAAGCCAAGGTGGGTCGTGCCACCACAGCTCATTCTGTTGCTAATTTGACGGCAGATGTACCACGCGAAATGAGATCTGCAGGATTGTCCTTTCCTAGACAGTGTCCCCACTGGCTCGGATCAGAGAGCAACTGTATCTCTTGAACACGATTTTTAATGTACGTTTGAATGCTGAAGAATCGCCACATATCCAGTAGTACGAAATGAGAGAATCAGTCCAATAATATATATTGGCATTAAACTTTAGACATGATGACACCTGTTTGGCCAACCTAGCTGACAATAGGGCTGCTGTCAGTTCAAGACGAGGAAGCGTCAATGATTTCAAAGGTGCCACACGACTTTTTGAGCAAATGAAACTCGTTTCGATTTTGTTATTGCAAGTAACAAATCGCAAGTATAGTATTGTTCCATAGGCTGACTTGCTCGCGTCTGAGAAAACAATGTATATCAACACTTGATAATTCTTGATCTACGTCCCCTAAATAGAACCGTGGTATTTTTTATCTCAGTCAAGCCCTCAGCTTCGCTACTCCACTGCTGCCACTTGTGTCGTAGCTTTGGGGGAAGTTCAGAGTCCCAGTCTACTCCTAGAGTCCAAAGATCTTGAAGAAGACACTTCAATTTGATAACGAATGGGCCAAGAATTCCAATGGGGTCGAAGATGCGACCAACCACACTCAGAATAAATCTCTTAGACTCTGTTTTACGTGACATAAATTTCAATAAATCCTTTGGATCGAAATAAATTAAATCATTTTCTGAATCCCAAGCGAGTCCTAAAACCTTAATCGGTGGTATAAGATCGGGGGCACTAGTTTCAGAGAATTCTGTTTCGACACCTTCTTGCTGCCATAACAAATCAGTTGTTTTGAATTAGTTCTCCATTTGCGCAACAACATGCTCGCGTCACTGAATATTTGCAAACACTCCAGGTAGTACGTAGAGCGTCCGGAACATCATTTCTACCACAAATGAAGTCATCAACATAAATGGAGCTATTTAGCAAGTCAAATGTATGAGGATATTGTTCTTTGTACTTCTTAAAATGATGTTTTAAAGTTGCTGCGAGAAGGTATGGACTAGGTCTAAGTCCAAAAAGGACTCTCGTGAAATTAGAAACGTATGGATTGTTATTCAAATTATCAGTCCAGAAGAAACGTGTAAATTCTCGATCACGAAGGTCCAATTCAATTTGAAGAAAAGCCGATTTTACATCAGCTGTAAAGGCTACAGGGTTTTTTCGGAACCGTAAGAGAAGTTCTAACATATTTGGGTGCAAATTTGGTCCCGTATATAAACTTTGGTTCAACGATGAATGTCCGTCTTCGTGAGCCGAACCATCAAACACAATGCGAAGACGGCTTGTGGTTTTGTCGCTACGTATCACCGCATGATGGGGTAGGTAAAATCCTGACTATCCGATAAAGAATCACAAGAAGTACGCTCAACAATACCTTCCCTAACATAGTTATCGATTACATCTTTATACTCACAGAACAATTCGTGATCACATTTAAACCTACGGACCAACCCCTCAAAACGTTTACGTGCAACAGTTTTATTATTCTGTAAAACCTCTCTCATTCCTGGTTTCCATGGCAAGCTAACACGATATCGACCATCTACAAAACAAACTGATTTATCAAATTCACTAAGTATCTCTTCATCTCCATTACCTAAAGACACCGAATCATTGTCACGTATTCCTAAACTTTTTATCTCCCAGAATCTTCTTAGCTCAGCTGAAATTGATTCCTCTTCACTGTGAATCAAATGTACCGAAGTACAATCACACTGCTCATCACACTTTCCCTGAAGAGACCATCCTAAACTAGTTTCTACTGCAACCAATGACGAATCAAGTCTTTTTTATCGATGTGTTAAAGACCAATAAAAATCGGAACCTATTAACAATGAAATTTCACAGTTCTCAGAAGATTCACTACAATTGAATGTTAGTCTGAATCCCTTTGTCTCCATTTCTGTCCATACATCTGGGCTAGGCAGGCTAAGTGTTGCCTTTGAAATTTCCTCAATTTCCAATGCCTCAATTACAGTTACTTCTCCGTTTAATATATTCCTTAATCTAACCTCGTCCTTGCTACAAGTTTGTTTTTTAGGAGTTTTACATCCGAACGAAAAAATATTTAGCCTTTCCGAACCTACCCTTTTCAACCCCAACCTCCGAGAAACATTTTTCTTATAAAAGATTTCTCACTTCCATTATCAAAAAGACAAAATATTTTATCCGAGGAAAATATGACCGATTACTTCTGCCTTTACACACTGCAATAAAACTCCACCTCTATTATGAAGAACAGAATTTGAAGACGTTGGTTTCACGTCAACTTTCCCTTTCTCTAAATCTATATGCGAATTTTGTTTTAAAGAATTTTCCAGCTTAAACAAATAGCACGAGCGTGACGACCTTTACAATACGAGCAAACCTCTTTTTTGCACTTTTTAACATGCAACAAGTATAACAACACAAAAAACACCTCCCTTCCTTTATTAATTTGGCTCTCTTTTCCTGAACGCATAGATTCTCACACATATCAGATGCATGAGTATCTTCGGAACAAAATAAACAATTCGAAACTGCAGCCGAAAGCAATTCGTTCGCAGATGCTCTCACCCCCGATTTATGAGAAGGGTAGAATGGCGAATGACCTTGACCCTTTCGATTTTGGTTGCGGATAGATCGGTGGTGCTCTTTCCGAATATTTATTGGGATACGAGTGGGAGCCATGTGGTTTTAACAAAATTTCCGTCCGTTCGCGACTTTCAACTTCGCAGCGCAAAAATTTAGTTAGATAAGTGACTTGGGAATGTTATTCATAATGTTTTCTATTATATTCTAATGCCAAATCAGGGGAATAACTTTCATTATTATCGGAAACAATAGACAACTGTAAGAATCGGGGAAGATTTCAAGGGATTCGAGTCCCCTAATGTTTATTTCTAATTGATCATATAGCTTTCTTAACGCGATTACATCAAACGATTACGGACAGGGGACAAATTTAACAAACGATTCATATGATAATCTACAATTAGTTCTTTACGCCCGAATCTATCTTCTAAAATTTTAACTGCTTTGGCATAATTTTCCGGTGTTAGTGTTAAACCTCGAATAGCAATTCTGCATCAGATGTGACAACCGATTTCAAACAGGAAAATTTGTCCACATCATTTAAATTCGAATTATCATCCACTGCGGATTTAAATCTAGCCCAAAAACTGGGGAAACTACTGATATCCTTGCCCGAAAAAGATTCTAATGTGAGCTTAGGTAAACGCGGTTGATTTGTTAAAACGGAACTAACTGTATTATTTAAAGGAGTTACGTTTTGCGGTTGATTTTCGACCGAATTTTGAAATGTAATACTCGAAACTGATCCTATGTAACGTTCAGCACGGATTTTCCATATTATAAATTTATCTCGATATTCTTCGCGAGTTAATATTTCGTCTTCTAGACTTTCAATATTTATTAAACTCTCAACTTCCTTATCGAGTGTACTCAGCTCCTCATATTTAGAAATTAATTGCACGTAAATCTCATGCACTGTTGTTTTATCGGCTGAATTGTTTATTTCGTTTTCTAATTTATTAATTTGTTTCGTCACGAGGGACCTCGAAACAGAATCGAGCCCTTTTTGCTCTTTCTAATAAAGCCTGATTTGCTGCATCCATTTTAAACAAAACACTATAATTTCAAAACAAATATACAAATAATAACACCAATTATAAATCCAACTTAGTATAAATTCAACACATTCAAACAAAATCCAGTTTAACAATCTGTATACAAGTAAACAAAACTATACCAGAGCAACCTTCCAAATACCGACAGTTACGAATAAACTAAATTTCAAATATGATAAAATAAGCTAACTAAACGAATATCAAATTCAAAGTGAGACTAAACAAAAGTACTCACCCCAACATGCAGCGAAACGTATTTTCGGCCGATGCACCAATGTAAAGAATTAAGAACCTAAACGAAATGTTCTTAGCGAATGAAACGAATGAGTGTGCAGTATCCATAGAAATTGATCAGTCCATATTACTCAACGAAGACACAATTTTGAATATAGTAATATTTAATATGACTGAACTTGCCGTCATGCGGCCTACATTCTACAAAACAAGTTACACACTAACAATATTTACATTTAGATACTGAGGTGCGCACAGCAGCGCCCTCGAGTGGCCAATATTTCGGCACACGTGTT
>BMAO01003577.1:0-42483 GCA_019973975.1 Trichonephila clavata | reverse complement strand
AATATAGTCGCCATCTCAATATAGTTGACATTTCAAATCTCATAAACTCTCCCATGAAGGAATGTTTTAAATATTTTCTGCATGTGTGCTTCAAAAAAATTCAATTATATGGATAATTTATAATTATGCTGCTTGTATTTTTTTTTTTTTGCCTGTTATTGAAGAAATGTCTATAAAAATATTTAAACTCTGTGAAATGCTTGATTGAAAGTATACTTGTTTAAAACTTAACCGAATGTTGTGAATTAGCTAAAGAACACAAATTATTACTCCTTGAAGCTAACAATTTAAAATTTTAATCTAATTATTAAAAAGCAATTAATGTTAATATTATTTTATTTTTAATTAACCAATTTTTTTTCCGAATACATTTTATACTAGACGTAGAATTTTACTATTCAGCCTTGGAACAATTATGAACCACATCTTGTTTTCTAATTTAATTAGCAGAAATTTATTTTTTCAATTAGTTATACTCAGATCTAAGCCTCGCCCCAAATTCTCAGCACGTGTTTGTGAAAATTTTTTTGAAAATATTGTAAAATATGTATTGATATGTGAGATATTTACGAAATCAAAAGTGGTCACAGTAGCCTAAAGGTCAAGTAATGGACTCATGGCTGGCGTGTCTTGGGTTCGAGCCTAGTACTGCTGAAGACCCGCAGTGTAGGGCAAAAATGCACTTTTAATCTGTCGAGAACTCAAACACCCTCCCGTTGGTGTGGTAGCTAGGAGGGCTCAGGTGTTATGCTTGTCATTTGACCATGGTTCAAAATTACGAGGTCTGTCGCCAAAATGCCAACTAGTATAGCTCATCAGTGCGACGTTAATATTCACTCACTGTTTCATTTTGCAAAAAAAAAAAAAAAAAACAATAATAATAATAAAGTTGAATTAATGAAAAGTGAGCAACATTAGTTTATTTTACCAGAATTAAAAATCTTTTAAAAATAAACGAGAACCTGTAATTTTTCCATCCGACAGTATCTTGTTCAATTTTCCTATCCGTTGAATTTTCCCCTCTTCGATTCTAAGCTGCACCGAATTTTTAGTAGAATTAACATCGGAATAAAAAGATGCGGCATAGATTCGAATAAATATGGCAAAATCGCGATTTTAAAGACTCTGTATCTTTAAGTTTGCCTTTTCCTTCTATTCAAATTTACTGTCAGCAGAGCCGATTTAAACTCATTTTGGACCCTGGGATCAGAAGATCCACATGCCCCCATAACGAAATTTAATGACTTATCGGGTTTACAGCGCGTAGCGCTTTTACCCAGGTTAAGAGAAATAGCAAATCCATGTAAGAAATTAGAAAATCAAGAAGCCCCCGGCGTGGGGGGCGGAGGAATTGACACCCAAGTGTCCGCACTAGGCAGACGAAACAGGGAAAAATCTGGAGGAAGCGCAAGGAAGGAAAATGATCGCCAAACAAAAAAAGGAGACAATCAACATGAACGGGCGGGTAGTGAGTTCACTACAGAGTCAGTTCAGACGCAGAAGAGCAGTTGGTGTTGTAATGTAAAAATTAGTGAATTATGTAGAAATTAAGTGCTAAAAGTAAATAGAGACTGCAATGAAAGACCTGAGAGTGTATTTTTTTTAAGATTTAAATTTTAGTTTGCAGTATGGACAGCATTTGTCCCCACTGCGTCATCATTTGTGCCATTTGAGACATCAAACTTGCTGTGTCAATTGAGTCATGTTGTGAATTCTTTTTAACTGCACCTGAGTACAGTTGTTGTGGTGGTGTGGTGTTCTGGGCACGTGCGCCGGAATTTACCTGTCGGACATGTGGTACCTGTTGTTTCTTCTTGTTGTTCGTGTTGTTATTGGGATTATTGGGGCATCCTGAATAATTTGCAGGGTGCGGACCACTGCAATTTGCACATTTAGCTGGTTTTAAGTGATTTTTTGCATTCAGAGGTGAAATGACCCCCTGAACATTTCAGACATCTAGGTGCTCTATTGCAAAACCTAGAGTGGTGAAAAAACTCCTGGCATCTATAGCACTGAGGAGGCATTTTAGATTGGTTTTTAGGCTCAGGCTTAACCCTAAAAGGACCTATGTGTGTGATATTGAATATGCCTGTATTAACAGGGCACTTAGGAAGGGTTACCAAAAAAAGTGGCATGTTGGTTTGGGTTTTCTTGTTTTTCAACAAGGTGACGTGGCTGGGATCAAACCCGAAGCCACGGAGTTCCTGAATGAGTTCGTTATGATCAAAATCAGTGGGTAACCCTCTGATCACGCATTTAAGTTGTTTGTTGTGGTCCATCTCAAAAGTGTGCGACCTCAACATATGTTCCGCTATATAAGATTGGAGCTGTCTATGCTCAATAATTGTCTTTGGGAATAACATGCCCCCATCGCACTGGAGAATCGAAATTTATAACCAGAAAATCTGGTTAAGTACGGCCTATACCGGCCTTTCCCAGCCCCAATCACCCACCCAAAGTTCCCAATGGAGAAACGGACACTGACTGTGTCTGGTATTTTATATCATTGAATATTTTCAAATCCGTGGTCAATCTTTGACTAAATTTTTAATATAAAAGAGGCTGTGGTTTATTTGTGCAATACATTCTACCCATATGAAATTCAGAATTAAAATTAATTCAAATTGAATCCATTTTTATTGCATAGGTAATAAAATTTTTAAGTAGTAAAATGTCTATAATTTTTTTTTTATGAAATAGAAACACGTATGACATTAACATAAGAACCATGAACTGATATTTGTTACTCAATGAAGTTTTTCTTTTAGTACTGCAGTTAAAATATTGTGGTTCGAGGTTCAGTTATTTTTAAATTAGAAAACAAAGCATTCACCAAATGGTAATTCCTTGAAGGAACTTTTAAAGCACTTGCTTTTAAAAAATCAATTTTCTAAATACGTAAAAGGTGTTCTCATTGGTTCACGGCAAACATTGGTTCGAAGTCTCTTGGAAGGAAGAGAATGGTATAAAAAAGGCGAGGGGAATAGGAAGCTTTTATTGCTCTTGTAATAAAAATGAAAAGTGAGGAAGAAACTGCAGAGTTTGAGGGGGGAGGGAGTTCCCACTTTTGGTGATATCTGAGAAGTCTTCTGATGGGGTTTTACGTAGGGCAGGGGTGGCCAACTAAAATGACCTTGTGTGGGTCACTTCGAAAAAACATTGCAATTCCGTGGGCCATATTTAAATATATATATATATCTCTATGTTACATTTGGATTCACACACACACACACACACACACACACACACACACACACACACACACACACCACACACACACACACACACACACACACACACACACACTACAAGCATTTATTGAAGTAAAAATTTAAAACAGAAAGAATTATTATTATTGTTTTCATTATTTTTTTATGTATATGTTACCGGCAAAGTATGAAATGCTGGTATTCTATAGAATTCCTAGGCATTGTATAGAATATCCGATGTTTTTATTCAAAGTATGAAATAGGTGGTTTCTTACATACTTGCCAAATCATTGTGTAAAATTCCTAGGCATTCAATAGAATGACAAAAGCTTTTTGGGCAAAGTATGAAAAAAGGTCCTGACAAGGTTCTTACATATATCAACGAAGTGCATTCCTAAAAATATAAATGTTATTGTGACAACAAAATGAGAGTGCCATTGAAAAAAATTATTTAAGATACATAAAGGAAAAGGAAAGTTGTTCCAAAAAGCAATTATTTCTGATAAAAGAAAACAAAATTCTCATTTAAAAAAAACAACAAGAAATTAAAATTAATCTACTTGTGTGTGTTGCAACATGGCAGGTTTGAATTACATTTTTCACGCAATGACAATCCTTATGTTGTTATTTTGTTCTGCGCATTATGAGTATTCTATAAAATAAAGTATAATGAGAAACGTTTCATGAAATTGATTTTAGAACATACATCTCTATTTTTATATTCAATGCACTTTAATATAGGTTTTGTTCCCTTACTATTAAAGCATTTCCACCTCACTTCTTCTCACTTTCAATATTAGAACGGTTTTTTTTATCGAAATTTAATATTCTTGTTCAAAAAATGGCATTTCATTAATAAGACATGAAGTAACGTGGCCCTAAACTGAGTGGAGTTAAAAAAACTTTGAGTGGTTCTCAAAAACAAAAAATTTGAAAGGAAAAAAGAGTATAACATAAATAGCAAATATGCACAAAATTTGATAACTTTTAAAAATCTGCAATTACATAATCTTGTGCAACTGCTAGTAATAGTAATGACAGGGATTATGATGAACAAATCATGGAAGGGAAAATTAATTTACTAGAAAAAACACAATTTTCGACACTTCAGCTAAGAAGAATACTCTAAAGAAAAGAAATCGAAAGATGAAAACGAAGGAATAGAAGGTGATTTTGCGCATTATATATGTAGGTGCGCTCATATATACAGATTTAAGGGAGACAACAGAGCCAGCACCCCCGTCTTCTAACTTCCACAGTACCCCGACGCATATTAGATATATTATCGCAGACATATTTAAGTTGCATTGACCCCCTCTGCATGGCGGGTCTTCTGCGTACAAGACTCGAACGCATTGCATATCACAGCCACGAGTCCGTTAGTTTGATCACTAAGCTACCGTGGTCACTTATAGGAATTCAGTAATCGATTTTTAAAATGGAATTTTCCTGGATGGCTGACTGGGATGGATTATTAGATAGCAACTTCACTGTTGGGCATTCTTCTTCTTACTTGAAAGTTTTTCATAAACCTATTTTGGTCTACCTCGAACTTGTACAAACAAGTAAAACGTGAATTATTTCTTCTTTCACTTACGATCTAGAGCAAATCGGTTTGTTTTTCAAATTTTCCAACAAATTTTAAATCTTTGGATTAATTTCAATGGTTGAACGGTGGAAGTCGCGTTGACAAATTTATCTTATTGTCTGTTTTCAAAGTTCAAATTCGAGAAATGAATAGGAAAACAAGTTAATAAAACACTGTTACATTAATCATCTTTCTGTGTGTGTACTTTCTCTTTCTTATTTTTTCTTTAAATGGTTTCAAGTTTTTAGCCTCAGGTATTTCATTCATCAGTTAAACGCAAAGTTAAAATGATTATTTGAGTTATTTTTCAATGTATGGGAAGTAGATTTTAAATATTTTATATTTTTTCCCACTCTTTAGTTTCCTAAACAATGATTTAGTTACTATGGCAAAGCGAATTTGTGAAGGTTTCCAAGCGATTTGGATCACTCTGAGGGTGCATTTCGCACTCTCATTGTTTCGAATTCCATGTGACGCAGTTTTTAATTATGAGAAATGAAAAGTAAAAAACTAATCAGAATCATGTGTTTAACTTTATACAGGAGTTGAAAAATAAACCAGAAAACGTTAAGGAGAGTCAGCATATGTAAAATACAAAAGCTGTAAGTACTATCTCACTTTGTTTTATTTCCTCAAGCGAAGTTTATTAAATTCTAAATTTACTGTTAGTTCTATTGTTTTTTCAATTCCACTAAAGTAGAGAAAATATTTTTTAAAATAGATTTTCAATAAAAAATAAACATTTGTTTTTTTCTTACAGTATAAAATCAAAGTTAAGGGATGCATTTCTCAAAAGTTTAAAATATACATTGTCACCAATGATAACTTCTTCATTTTAAGTGAAATTAATCAATTTTTACAAAATAGTTAAGCCCATAAATTGTAAAACATGTATTTTAGTCAGAAACGAAAACAATTACAATTTTGGAAGACAACAAAAATTTCTCATTTCTTACTTAACAAAAAGTTAACCTGGCAGAAAAATTTTATTTTTTATATGTCTTTTAAATAATTTGTATTTTGAAAATACTTTAAATACACTTTTGGTTATTTTAAATAACATTTATTTTATTTTAATTTTTAAGGACAAAAAGAGAATTTGTAATCTAATCAGGATACATGAAAATTTTAAAACACATTATTTATATACAGGGTGTCTAGCCTTAATGTGACCCAATAGCTAATTCCCGAACCATTCGGTTTAGGTATGCACTTCCAATTTAAAAAATGTTTTAAAAAAGGTAAAGAATGTTTTTACGTGCTTTTCAAGCCAAAAAAAAACATTTATAAAAAAAATTACAGAAATTAAATTGTTCTACGCTTTCCAGGTCCTATTACTTGTATTTAGGAAAAGATGCAGTACAAAAAAAAACAAAGTAAACACAAAAAGTTTCATTTTTTTACGATAAAAACTGACCGAGTTATGCCTACATAAATTTGAAGCATCCGAGTTGCTCAGAAAAGGGGGTCGTATATAAATTGAGCTTAGAGAACAGTAATTCACTATCTACAAAAAGAGCAAAAGAAAAAAATCATATTAGTATTAAAACATCGTAGTAAACATCATAGATTGACAATTTGTATTGCTGTATGATAAACAATAAAAATTAAATTAAAGAAATACAACTTGTACTTTTCGGTACAAGTAAAGATTAAACCAGCTTGTTTTAACAAATAGCAGCAAAATAATACAGGGTTTGCCTTTCAAATTATGGCATACTGTGGAATGATGCATCAATCCTGAGTCAGGGGCTTTATTATATCAGAATGACCAAATTAACTTAAATAATGGTGAAGGCACGAGGTGTGGCACGAGACAAGGAAACACGTCCATGACAACTCCAAGTTTGATACAAGCGTTGAACATCACTGGCAATTGTACAATACGATGGATGTCTTCGAGTGGGAAATTTAATATCATAATGTCTTGATGCCTCTCTCTTATTTCGATTACACTGCCCATAAAACGGGACCATTTCGCAGTATTCGTCATTTGTATACATCTCGTTCTCCCTTACTAGAATTCATAATATTAGAATACGACTGTATGCAATTGCAAGCGACTACACAACAGATTTTTAACGATCGCCATGATCAGCAAAAACGCAGCAATTCAGACTGAAGCCGCAGCATATGTCTATTTATTTGGAACTGTATTTGAAATGTTTTCTTCATCCAACATATTTTTTTTCTGTGCTTTACACGTCCACAGAATAAATTTTATTTCTTCAATTATTGTACTATGAACGTATGCTTTTAAATTTAAAAACGATTTACATAAAAGTGACGTGCAAGAGCGAAAGTTTCCTGGCAGAGTTCCAACTAATTTCCCTTCGGAGACGGCCCCTTACTAGCTTCTTGAAAATGGCCAAGAAAATGGATAAAATATAGGATTTTAAAAGTTCCATAACTCGGCCAGTTTTTATAATAAAATGAAGCTTTTTGTGCTTACTTTGTTTTTGTGTACTGCATCTTTTCCTAAATATAAGTGATAGGACCTGAAAATCATACAAAAAGTTAATTTTTGTAATTTTTTTCTAAATGCGTTTTTTGTTTCGAAAAGCACGTAAAAACATTTTTTACCTGTTTTAAAACATTTTTTTCAATTTGGAAGTGCATACCTAAACCGAACGGTTCGGGAATTAGCTATTGGATCACATTAAGGCTGGACACCCTGCATATATATTCTATACTTTAAATCAGGAGCAGGCACAATTTTTCCAGGGTGCGGGCTATTTCTAATTTTTTTCAAGGTATGGTGGTTCACCCAGTGGCGTAAGTGGTGATCTAAGTGAAAAGATCTACATAAATGAATTTTTAAACACTGTGACAACGTCACAAGGAGTGGCACGCACCCCTTTACAGGGCGAGGGGGACATCTGGAGAGCAGGTGGCTCGCTTGTGTGTTGGAGACGGTGCACGTGGCTTTGGCGTCATAGTCCTTTGTCTGACATCTGGGCTGTCGATGCCGGTGGGACTAGTGCACATTGAACAGGACAGAACTATATTGTGTGCGTGACTACTTGGCAATACTTGTCTGTCTTAATAGACTCCTCGGTGGACGGTGGCAGGTCACTTTAAAGAAGAAATGGCGACGAGGTGGATCGTGAACCAGATGTCGCGGAAAATATTCGAGATGGGCCAGAGCCATTATCCAGCCTGCACCAGGGATGGGCTATTGAGACTGAGGTGCAGGGTGCAGAACCTTCGGGCCTGCCAATGGGAGTTGACGAGGGTTGTGTAGTTGACCCGCCCCTGGAGTTAAAAAGGATAGATTCGGAAAGGGAAGGGATGGATTCACGAGACTTGATCCTGCGAGGGAGAGGAGAAAAAAGAAGCGCTGACGGTTCCTGACCCTTGATCCTGAAGACTAAGAAGAAAGCGCGAAGCGAGTGCCCGTGGTAGAAATATTCGGTTTTCCCCCCCTTCGAAAGGACGCCCGGAGACGAAGCGAGGAGTGATTACACAGTGCACAGGTTGGACGATTAGGACTAACACATGAAAGTGACTTTATGCATTTTTCTCTTCCCAGTCAACTTCTGAATGCTTGAAATTAATAATATTGTTCTTTCGATAACAATAAAAAAAAAGATGCCTTAACAAATTAGCTGCTTAGTGTGTAACTCTACCAAGACACCATAACACTCTGAGTTTACCTACACAGACAAACAAAGTGTAATAAATTTTGAGTTTAATTCATAAACAGTCTTAAGAGGATAATGTAATCAGTGCATTGAATGATACACAAGTGGAAAACGATCAAAAACACCTTCGAAATAAAAAAAAAATACCAAACACATGCTAAATTAAAAGAGCTATCCTACGCGTCGTTTCTTATTGGAAGAATGCCTGTAATAAATACTGTTGCGTGTGTGTGGTGTTATAAAATAATAATAATAATATATTCTGGAGTCCTAGAATTGCATTTTTCCTGGCTTTATTGGTAACAATAACTTTCAACAATAAACATAACAATCTTTAACAAATTAAATCAAGTTACACTGATTAGATTGAAATAATAAAGAGAATAATTCTAACATTCGAGATAAGCACCCCAGTAAACAACGGCACCTGGTACGCCGAAGCCAAGAATTAAGAGTAAACAACAGAAATCTAGTTATGCTAAAGCCAACTTCAAGATTTCAACTGAGACAGAATCCGTTACATATGGTTTCTATCAAGATAGACCACGTGGAGTCTGAGGGTGGTGTTAACTACACTCCACCCACTCAGATCACCCGGTCCATAATTCACAACAATGCCCAAAGGAACCGAACTTACTTGAAGAGGGATTAGATCTACAAACCGATCCTTCGGAAAACAATCCCTCCACCTCCTGTTTTTATTGACACAAAAAAAAATTAAAGAGTTTACATTATGAACAAAAGGATACCGTAAAATAACAAAGAAAAAAAAACAATGGATCTCGTAATTTTCAACCATGGTCAAGAAATGAGGACAAAACCTGGGTTGTGGTACACCCTTCTCCGAACTTCCAAGCCACGTCAGCTGGAGGATGAGCATTGACAGATTTAACAGGCATTATTTCCTCTACACGGTGGTTCTTTTCTGGCGCAAGGGTTCGAATATAACAGATAACTTAAGCTCGAAAGATAACTTTTAGAATTGATACATTCAGCAAACATGCCACGTTTCAGTTTAAGGTATGTGACTACCCAAAATTCGCCGTTTTGAGGGAAATTTTTGAAATTGATTTTATGCTTTTATTTTATAGCCCATACATTTAAGATTCCAAAAACACTCCCGTTTTATTTTTACGATACTTAGAAACAAAGTTATAACATAATTAGTAAACCGGAAATGGAGTTTACAAAACCGGAAGTCCATCCCTACGCAAAATATTTGTAAGATATTGAATTGAAATTTTCAGAACATGTTTTATTTAGTTATATCTGTGTTATGAATCAAAATCTAATATCTGTGTACATATTGATGTACTTTATTGCTTTTTTATGAAAAAAGATTATTAATTTTCTTAAAAATCATGTTTTTGCATAAAATTTGGCAAAATTAAAAAACTTTCAAAAGTATTACCAATCTTTTAATTCCTGACACGTATTAAGATGTTATTCACGAACTGTATAAACATTATTTGAATACATTAATTAGAATTTTCTGTAGATGCAATTTTTCATCAAAATTTCACTAAAAATGACAATTGTTATAGTCTATAAAACTCTCCAGAAAACAGCAAAAGCTTAAAAAAAGTCCAAATTAGTTAAACATGAAGCTAAAGAGATCTTGACCCATAAATATGGTGAGTTTTAAAAATGTACTATTAGTAGAAATTTTTTTATACCATATTAAAATCTTTAAATGCATTTTCTGAGGAACTATGTTTCTCAATTTTTTGCTTCACGGTACAGTTCACTACAGGATTTCTTTTTAAGATATTGAATTGAAATTTTCAGAAAAGGTTTTATTTAGTTTTATCTCCAGTCTAGACTTTAATATAATCTCTGTGTTTATATTTATGTATTTTATTGCAATTTATGAGAAAATAACATTAGTTTTTTGTAAAAAAATTGAGTTCTTGCATAAAAAAGGCCATATTTCAAAAACTTTTCAAAAGCACCACAAATTTTACATTATCTAAGCACAGAAAATGATTTTATTTATGAATTGCATAAATATTATTCGAATATATTAATTAGATTTTTCAATACAAGCCTTATCATAACTACAATTTTTCACTAAAATTTCACTCAAAATTCCCAATATATCAAAAATTATTTTTAATTTTGGGGAAATTGTGCTTGAATTCCTAGTTTTATGCCCCATTTCAAATAAAAATAAGTTTTTTTAGTTGAAAATATATATATTTCAAAAAAAGTGCTCCGAAGGTAGACAAATACCTTAATGCAAAAGGGATATTTTTAATGTTTTATGTTAAAATTTATCAGAGAAAGTATGAAACTTTTTGTATAGAGGAAAAAAAATCAAAAAGTTTTCTCAAAGATAAGTTGAAATAAGTTGTTTATTTTAAAAGTTGAGGAAATCGAGGACGCAAAAGCAATTTTCCATCAAAAAAAGGTTTTTCGTATGGATTTAATTTCCTAACCAAGTTAAAAAAATAACCTTAGTAAACGAAATGAAATGACTTGATAGCTTACCTTTTAATCGTACTCCATTTTTTTTGGAAACGAGATTTTAGTTTCTAAAAGTAAGGCAATTTGTTTAAATGAGTAATTTTAGAAGAAAAAAATACTTTAATAATTTCAATCATGTCAAAAGTCTTTTCAGCTATTAAAGTTTGAAAAAAATTGCACAATACATAAAGAAAATTCAAAAAAAAAAAAGAATACTTTGTCAAGATAATCGAAATGTTTTAAATGAGATGAAATAATTTACATATATTTTCTAAATTCTAAGTTTACTTAGAAAAAATGTGTTGATAAAAAGGAAAATAAAATATGATTCCTTCATCGATAAAATGCATATAATAATCTACTACTGCAAACATCATTATCAACTGCTTTAGAAACTTTAATAGCTTCGAAAATATCGCAATTATTTAATTTTTTCATTACGAAAGACTTTTCCTTCTCGGTCGTTTGCCTTTTATTTTTTTACTGCACAACTTTTTGAAATATATAAATATATATATTCCTGATTTCAATGAACGAGACGAAAAAATTGTGAGTACATCTCTTGATAAAAAATTGAAATATATTAGTTCATATTTTTCTCACAACTCTCTTCGCCTTCTTTGGAAATAAATTATTTCACTATTTTCTTTTGCCCTGTGAGCTTTGCTTTAAATATAATGCAAAATTACTGAATATTAATAATTACCAAAAACACACACACACATATAATAGATTTAATGTAACTAGGACGTGTCTGCGAGAAGGAAAAGGGAACTTTTTTTTGGCACCAAATTTAAATGGTTCTCACTTACTTAAATTTAAAGCAATGGAAATAATTATTGTACGTTGAATTATCCGTATATGTATGTACTTGTTAATGTAAAAAAAATTTATTTTAAATAACAAATAAGTCTGTAAGAGCAATAATTAATCAATAATAATTTTTATTTTTATTTTCAAGCATGTTCTTACCTTTAGGTACACTTTGCATAAAATCTACGGCATATATAGCTATAAAATTTTATGGAGTATTTGTAAACATAACAATCCATAAAATGAACGAAATGAAATTTTAAAATAAAAATTCATAAAAATTTTTTAAATTTTATGCAGAAATTGTGTTACTACCTTTGTGTAACAATCATCTTATTTGCTTCTCCAGTTTATTGTGCCGCTTCAAAGTTTATCATTTATAGTTCATCGTGCCACTTAAAGGTTTTCATTTGATTCATCAGTTTATAGTGCCTTTTGTCAACCTACCAGCTTGAAAGCCTATGCCAGTGGTTTCGGCTCCATGCTTTTGTGAACGGAATTTCTTAGTGTGTGGTCGGGGAAAAGAACTACCAATGATTGTGCAATTCACGTTTTATTGGAATCTATGGTGTTTGAAGAACGAATGTTGCATGGAGAACCCACCGATTCAAGATTGGAAGAAATTTTACAAAATGGGAAAGAATATTTACACAAGCCATGCATATGACGCACGAAAATAGCAAAGGTTGGCAGATGATGTACAACCACATGAAAAGAGGTTTTCCACAACATCGTGGACATTCTTCACAACATCAGAATGTACAATGAAGCGTGGAAAAGTTTTCCACTATACTTGCCAAGATGTAAAATAAAATCTTATCAACAATGAAAAAACAATTTTTTTTACAAAGTGGTATAAAAGCTCAACAGCCTTCAGCTGCAACTCATACATGCTCAGTGTTTTTTGAGTCATCATGTGGTTCAACATTCTTTTGAAACAATCAACAATATCCATTGGCTGCTATGGTTGGAAAAGATGGCAAGCTCTACTTTAGACTTGTGGACGTTGGAGCTCTACTCGATCGATCTAAAGTGTAAAAATTTGCCAAACATTCCGACAATTTGGTCATTCAAGGCAAAGATGTGTTGTAGGTCCACAAACGGTATTCAATCATGGCGCAAAAGTCATAGTTTGTGACTTCCGATGTGGTGTTTAACATATTGAATGCCGAATTTTCCTCATTGGCCACGAGTTTTGCCACCTGTCTCAATATGGGCTTTGTTTTGGTGGATAACCCAGGCAACCTGTTTGTGGAAAGCTACAAAACCTCGGCAGTCTTGCAGATTCAAGACTCTCCTGTCCCCAATACCGTCTTGGTGAGGAAATGGATCCAGGACTTCATCCAAAAGGTGCAAGAAAGGTGCAGATGCTATCCCAACACACCCCAAGACACCTTTGGAGATGATGCTCAGTCTCTACTGAGGGCTGGGGTAAAAGTGAAGCCTCCTGAGGGTCCTGCTGAGAGAGTTTCTCCACCTGCTGAAAGATCTACACCCCTGAGAAAATACCTACTCCACCTGTTTTAAGACCTGCTGAACCTGAGAGACCAGGCACACCTTTGGAGATGGTGAATCCCTCTCCTTTGATGACACAAATCGAGGTGACTTCACGCATTCTTAGTTCACCCCTCATCACTCGTTGTGACAAGAGTATCCAGACAGATTCCCCCACCCTTCATGTCAAGCACCTGTAGCTTTGAAAGAGACTCATCGAATGAAAACAAGTCCAATAAAAGACTCTGTCCAACCATCAATCCTGTTAAACAGACTGTTTCACAAAGCATTGTTTTGTTGGTGCCCAATAATCATACTCTTCCTAAATTGGGTAATAATGGATTCCTCATCAAACCCAATAATGTAAATAGGGTTAATAAATAATTGTTTAGTTTTTAAAGATGTGTCTGTTTTCTTTCATACCAGAAAAAGGGATAATGGGTTTCGACCCATTCTTCCCTTTTTTTTTTTGGTTTCCTTTACATGCCAAGATTGGGTTAATAAACGTACATTTTCCATTGAAAGGCTTGCCCATTTTCTACTTGGGAGTCCTTATCAGTCGAATCGACCCATGAGAAGTCCTCTGTCTTCTCTCTACTATAAAACAGGACTCAGAAGAACTCTGAATCATTTATTCATGAGACGTGGAGGACGAACTATATTTCGTATTAAACCTTACCAAGTACCAGGAGACCGATCTGGCTGCTATCATCATCTTTACGATGCCTTTACGCATCATTTTAAATACCTTGATACCTTCCGATGTCATTGCCTTCGAAACTGTTTATGCATTGAACATTGTGGATTTGCTGCAACAAATGCTACAGGACCACGAGCCCCACGATTTACCTTGGTTCGAGTGTTTTACTTATTTTGAACCCTCTGATATGTACAGTGATTACTTGGAGCAGTAGGCTGCGAAAGGAAAAAGTGAGTTTATCCAAGCCCTGTGGACTGTCCATGCCAAACCCAAATTGTTTGGATTGGTATATAAAGCTTGGATGTAACATGAGTCTCAAAACCTAACTACCTGGATTCGATTGGCTCAAACGGTGTTGGATGGGTGCTATTGGCAGAAATGGCCCGATTGCGTATTTCAAGTACCAGACTCCTGTCCCATCTGCCTGAATCTAATGCACTGGCCGGAAAAGACGCATTGTGGCCATGTATTTCACATTCGTTGCTTACTGCAGCACTTGTACGTTAGCAACACCTGTCCCCTGTGCAGAGCCTCTGACCCATTGAAGGCCCCCGACCCATAGAGGTAGACATCGTGTTGTGCCCCAGAAAAATGGGAGAATGATTTCCTGAAAGGAGCATAGCTCAGAACCAGTAAACATTCTCCCAATTTTTGGGCTATTATAGATGTCAAGGTTGGAAACTTGAAACCTTCTTTTACAAATACCCCCCCCCCCCCCAACATGGCTGGTACAGCCTCCATTCCATTTAATGTTTCAATATACGGGTCGAGGTCGGGTTTCTAAATGGATATTTTCTACTTAAATTCTTCCCCATTTCATCCATAGGAGTCCTTATCAGTCGAATCGACCCATCAGAAGTCACTTCCGTCTTCCTCTATTATAAAATCAGGGCTCAGAGGCACTTGGCATCATTTTCTCCAGAGATATGGCAGACGACAAAACTTTTGCGCTAAACCTGGCCCTGTACCAAGGGGCGGACCTTGGAGAGTACATCAATTTCATGATGTCGTTTCGTATCGTGTTAAGTTAACTGAAGCCATCAGAGATCATTCCTCTCGAACCCCTCTATTCAGTGGGCCTAGCTGAAAAGCTACATCAGGTGTTACATCATGATCCCCGAGACGTTCCTTCGTTTGAAAACTATTGTTTTTTTGAATCTTCAGACCTGCATAGTGACTATTTGGAGCAGGAGGCCACCAAAGGAAAAGGTGGCTTCATCCATTCCATATGGACTTATTTTGGCAAACCCAGAATATACAATCTAGCCCACATGCCTTGGGAACCGCATGGACCGCTAACGTTACCACCTTGGATTCAATTGGCTCAACTTGTGTTGGATGGGTGTTATAGACAGAAATGGCCTGAAAGTGTTTTCCAGGTTCCCAACTCGTGTCCCATCTGCCTCACTCCCATGCACTGTCCGGAAAAGACGCATTGTGGCCACGCATTTCACAAGCGTTGCCTCAGGCTACACTTGCAGATTCGCAACACTTGTCCCATCTGCAGAGCATCCAACTCATTGAGGACACCCAACCGATAAACACCTATTGAGCCTCAGAAAAATGAGAGAATTATTGCTGGAAAGGAGCATAACTCGGGACCAACAATCATTCTCCCATTTTTTCGGGTTATTATAAATGCCAAGGTTGGAAACTATTGAATATATTACTTGGAAAAATTAAACTACCTTCTCTCTAAAAAAAGTAAAAAAATAGTAAAAACTTGTGATCTGAAAAGTCTCTTCTCCGGTCAAGGTTGAATCGTATCGAAAGTAATACTCATGAACCCTTTTTTAATCATACCATGGTTGGATATCCTTATCAGTACCATCAACCAATCAGAAGCCTTCTCACTGCTATAAAAGCGGGGCACTCTCCACTCGAGAGCTCATTCATTCCTCAGTATGCGAGACGAACTCACGTTTGCGCAGTGCCTCGTCAAGTTCTCGTCCCCCGATTTTGGGGACTTTGCTACATTTTTAAAAGAATACCGGAATCATCTGAATGTATTACAGATTCCAGACGTTTTAACTGTAAATGCGTTTCAACAACATTTTCACGACCTTGTTGCTCTGTGCAACGTGCTTTGTCCATCGGGGAAATGTGGAAAATTAATATCGCTTCCCTGTCTCTACTTCTACGATCCCTCCAAGCCGCGAGACAACATGCTACAAAGGATGGCCGAAAGGGGCCATTGAGCCTATATTCGGGGCCTATGGACAGAATTTGTGAAACCCGACTTGTACAGAAGGGTGACCGTGGGCTGGTATTATTGCGGATTCCAAGATTTTGATCAATAGGTGACGCTGGGTCACACGACTCTCCGATTCTTGTACAATGCCCCTTTTCCAGATCCCATATTTCTAGTTCCTGACAAGTGCTCCATTTGCCTGGAGCCGTTGCATTTTCCCCATACAACCCAGTGTGGGCACACTTTTCACAAAGACATCTTAGAGCGAGCCCAGAGTACCACCTGCCCAATATGTAGGGAGACTGTTTGAACATAGAGTGTCAAACCCAAAAAATGCGAAGAATGTGCTGAGTACATTCTTCCCATTTTTTTGGTTCCCTCCTCTCACCAACGTTGGCAGATGTCATTAGAAATTTCATTCTACCGTTAAAATGATTTTCTCACCTGCATTTTATTTTTGTCACCTACATTTTATTCTTTTCACCTGTATTTCATTAAATTATTTTATTTTTTATTCTTTTTTTATTTTCATCATTACACTCACCTTATTATAACATAAATATACATGGCGTCTGAAGTAGAAAGCAGAAGGTTCCTTATTTTATACCTACCTGCGGAAATGGGCCTGTTTTCAACAGATAAATGTGCACGTAAAGGGTAAAGTTTAGTGTATATTTTAAACACAAATTTGAGATTGTGGATAAAATTGAACCATTTTGTAAGACTGGAAAATGTTTTTAAAAAACATTTAAAAGGTCAATTTTGGAACAAAGAATGAATCATTTGGTTGGGAATGGAAGCCTCTCCAAGGTAATCAGAGGTATATCCAATCAATCCCATCCACCGTTGGACATCTCTGAGTGAAGGCGTGCCAATAGAACCCACGTCTCCTTCCAAGAGCATCACTCAAATGGAGAAACTCAAGTGGAAAAAGGGGAAACTTAAAGGGAGAAAGGAGAAAAAGGGAAACTCAAGTGGAGAAAGGAGAAACGGGGAAACTCAGAGGGAGAAAGAAGAAAAAGGGAAACTCAAATGGGGACAAAGAAAATACAAACATGGATAAGTGAAATGTAGACAGTCCAAATATGAAATGGGGATAAGCCAGATATGAAATGGGGATAGGCTAAATATGAAATGGGGGATAGGCCATATATGAAATGGCAAAATATGAGATGGAGACAGACCAAGTATAAAACGGAAACAGGCTAAACATAGATTTTTTTTTACAACTAGCTGTACGGCCTGGCGTTGCACGGGCTTTTACCGAGGGTATAACTTAATACCCATGTTAAGTTCCTCCTTTCTTTCTGACGCCCGCACTTTTGAGTGGGGTTGATGCGTACGATGTGAGTGCATGGCCCGTAAGTGCGTGTCATGGCTTTCTCGTTCAACCTTTTCCCTTCTCTTCACAAAATCACACTTCCAATATTATTTTTCGAAATTACTTTGACTTCGTCGTTTCTTTCCTCTCCGCTTAGCCTGGCGTTGCACGGGTTTTTATCGAGTGAATAACTTAATCCCCATGGTAATTTCCTGTTTCCCTCAGGACGATAGCACTTATGTGTGTGTGTATGCGCGCAATGTGAGTGATTTCTTTAACTATGTCATTAAAGCTCCCTTTTTCGAAATTTGTTCTTGCGTTGGTGTGGTGTGATGATTAGGAGAGATTGGTGAAAGCTCAGGTGTCGTCCTCGTCACTTGACCATGGTTGAAAATTTCGAGTAGAAGAACGGTGCAACTTTAAAAAAATCACTCACTCACTTTGCAATTTTTTAGCCCCGGAAACGAAAATGTAGCTTTTTAAAAAATAATTGTATGCTGAAAAAAGAAAAAAAGTAGAAGTTTTTCAATTTACAAAATTTCCCTATTATTTTAAATCTTGAAGTAAAATTGTGAGGATATTTTGAAATGTTCGACACACGGGAAAAAAAGTTTCATGCAATTATCTTTATAAACGAAGAAATTATTAAATGATTGATTTAAGTATTTTGAGTGCTATATTAAAATTCGTTCAAAAAGTTTTCAGCTTTTTATTTTTTAAATCACTGATTCTAGAAGTTTTAAAAATCGTTTTTATTTAAACGCAACGACATTTATCCGTTTTAGAAAAAATCATAAAATATGCAAAATATCATTGTTTTGTAAGAAAAAAGCCTTTTTTAAAATTCTTAAAAAAAATATAGTTTTTGGCATTTTAATTTTTTAATTACTGATTCTTAATGATAAATGAAATTTTTAAAAATCATTTTGATTTAAATGCATCGATATTTATTCATTTTAGAAGAAATCATAAAATAGGCAAAGTATTATTGTTTTGAAAAAAAAAATCCGAATCATGACGAAATAAATGATGTTTGGTATTTAATTTATTGAATCACTGATTTAAAAAGAGCAAAGTATGAACTTTTTTAGTTCAGATGGTTTATTTATCATTATTATAAGAAATTCTTACGTATCGATTGAAAAATTTTGATTAATTATTTACAGAAAACAATGCTTTTTTTACTTAAAAAAATGTTTTTTGAAGAAACAAAGAAAACGTTCTGATATAATATATTACAATAAACCAAGCATTTTCATTATTTTAACAATAATTATTTTTAGAGCTTAAAATAATACAAGGGTTTGTGTGTATGTGTGGTATTTTCATTTACCAATCAATCGTTATATACTGGTAGATTAAGTATAGTCTCAGAAAACTATAATCTCTAGTTTTATCCAAAAAACCCAGATTATACAGTGTTATCATTACATAATTAATCTGGTAATGAATAATAGAAAAATATATATTGCTTTAGTTTCTTAAAATATATATTATTTTAAATCCATTTTCTAAGAAAATAAATACAAAAATTCTTACCGTTAATTATTGAAAGGATTATTCATTTCTTCATTGCGTTGTTTTTGAATATTGGATTGAAAATATATAAGAATAAAAAAGCCTGGAAATTAATTTCCATTCACAACCACATTTATTTCCATTCAACAAAAATAGGACAAATGTGTACAGAAACGTGTAAAAAAACCACAAAAATACGGTGAATGAAATAGTTTTCATGTAAGAAATACATTGTTTTGTAAAACAAACAATTTGTTTCAATAAAGGTCGTTTTCCGCTTCCAATCATTTTTTGAACAGGTCACGGTGCTCAACTATTTTTTCAACGGCTGTAGAATATATTAACACCAATTATGCTCCATATTAAAAAAAGAATATCTCCTTAGGGTTCAGTGTACCCTTTATAAAAAATTTTTTTTTTTTTTTTTTGCACACCCTAATAATAAAAGCAGTTTATATTTTATATTAAGATTTTACACTACTTATCACAAATTAATGAAATATTACAGAAATAGCAATAGCTCGCTCAAAATCCCATCTCAATGAAATATGAATACGTTGGTAAGTAAAAGGAGCTCTGAACGATATTTTACGCAAAATAATGGCGATGTGTCGGAATACGTAATTTGCGAGGACCATAACGAATTTTTTTTACAATATGCAGTTCGAAACACAATCATTTTATGAATCACAAAATGAAAAAATAAAAGTGTCTTTGTTCATATCACTTTCAATAAAAAATCAAAGTAAAAATGCTATATCAAAGTTTTAGATAATAATAAAATATATCAAAATGATCTGAAAACACTTGTGAAATAATTGATACATCAATTAAGAAGGAAAAAAAAATCACATACTGAAAAGTAAAAGTTCTACTTAGACCAAACAAATGTCGGATATATATTCAAAAAGAAAACCAAATGATTCCAGAAATAAAAACATTGCACAGAACTCAATTATAATGAATGTTTCGCAAACAGCCTTGAACTGTTTCTCTTCTGCCTATTTTATTTATTTTTGCTTACTCAGTATAACACATTTTCGTAAATGAATCATAGGTCACAGGAGATAGATATATTCTTTTTATTAACCACCAAATATTATTAACAGACAGAGAGAATAATTAGGATTAATCTTTTAAAAAGTAAAGCACATTTTATACTAAAATTATACACATAAACAAATATTTTATTCAAAATAGCACATAATAAAACAAAAAGAAGTTTTATAGCATTAATAATTTCAAACCAAAATTGTAATCATGTAAAGAAAAGAGAATACAGAAATATTTTGTTTCGTGTTCTCACTTCCAATTGCATTTGGGCATATGCAATATTAATAGTATTATATAAGGCATAATATTTGCAATAAAATTCAAGATAAAAAGATTTACTTGCTCTTCAGTTGAAGATTAATTCAAACATTCTGTGGGTGATAATGGAAGATAAGCTAACCTGAAAATGGATACCGAGGTATGGCCAAGCTTCTAAAACTTATTACACGTAGGGCGTCAAATTATAAGAGGTGTGACCCAATGTAATAAAGGAACACGCGGGGAATGGGTTTTTAACTAAGTCCACTATTTAATTAAACACATTTATTGGACAAACAAACATTAATATACATAACTAGAGAACTGATTACAATTAAAAGGGATCGTAACGCATGCTCATACGTCCGTACAGTTTGGAAGCTTGGCCATCACTGGAGATAGTTCAAGCCGCTAGAGGGCGTGAGTCTTTTTGCTGTTTATATGTGAGGAGGGGGGGGTTACAGTACTACAAATATAAAACGACAATCGATGCGGTTTTTACGCGATACTTAGGTAAATTTGAATTAAACACTTTCCTTTCTTACTTTAGTTACCATAAGCCTATTGTATCTTTTTTAGAACAAAATGAAGTAGTTGAAAGTACAAAAAGTCTAAGTATTGTTGAAATTAATGATGACAATGATGCAAACAATTAAAATAATGCTAAAAATGAAGTACATTGAAATTTAAATAAATACAAATACTATCCATAAATAATATGATTATATATTAATTGTTATTTCAATTGAATTGTATTTATATTTTGTCATGATCTTGTACAGCCCGTAATATATTTGAATAATAAAAAAAACATATAAACATGCATATAATTGTTTCTCGGAATGTCAATAGATGTGAAAAACAGATTGAAGTTGATAATTTTAACTCAAACATTATAAAACTTCAAATTTTAATACTAAAAGTTCTAAGTTTTCACTTCTATCGGCAGTCTCTATAACTGCCTATTTTTTAAAAATTCAAAATATCAGGGTGAGTTCTATTAGCTAAGTACAAAAGTTCGCCAATTAATTCTTGATACCTAATAATGTCAATAATTTCATTTGTAGAAGAAAACCTTTTATCTTCCCCTTTCACAATTGGAGTCTTAACACTTTTACAGTTTTCTAAATTATATTTAATCAATTATGAATTAATATATTCACACTGAGATAAACAAATACCATTTTCATGTTTTTCAATTTCCGTGCTTAAAAACTTATTAGTTTTGTTTTCAACCACTTCAAATACATTTTGAATCTTATATACAATATCTTCATACATTTTATCATTATTACAAAAAATAGATAAATCTCTCTCTCTTTCTCTCTCGTCTACAGATATACACAATATAAGAAAACTTTGATTATCAGTTTTAATAAATACACAGTTGTCAGAAGCTAATTGTTTTAAACCAAGTTTTTCTAATTCACACTTTATTTTCATATACCAGTTTCTACCTGACTGTGGCAAACTATAAATACTCTTTTTCAATTTACAAACTTCATCTCCAATTAATTTCTCATAACCAGGAGGAGGTAACACATGCACAGTCTCCTCTAAATCACAATATATGCATACAGTTTTTACATCAAAGAAATTAATATTTAATTTTAATTTAGCTGCAAGTGCAGTTACAATCGAAAATATTCAATATTTACAACTGGCAAATACCACTCTGAATAATCTATATTTTTAATTTGATTAAAACCAGCTGCTGTAAGCCTAGTTTTGTATTTTATATTTTTTCCCAGCATCATCTTGTTTTAAACTATATACCCCTTAGTTTTTATTAATTTTGATTTTGCAAGTTTTTGTACTATTTCCCAAACTTTATGTTTACCTAACGAATTCATTACCTAACGAACCATTCTCCATTGCTAATTTCCAATTTTGCTTTTGCCTAAAAAAAAAGTACATTATCCGTTCGGTACATTATCCGTTAAAATGAACTGATATCTGCTTAGATTTCAATCTTTCCGATCTTTTAACAGGGATTTGATTTTGTACATCATTCAATTCAAGTACCGGGAATTGGATTCTGCCTATCTGATGCGATGGTGTGGTCTGAAGAGGAATTGAGTTATTCTCAATTGCTACAAGCTCATTATTTATTTCAAAATTAAACTATATTCTATTTCAAGTATTTTGATTAATTCCGTTTATTTCGGGAGAGATTTCAAAAAACGAGTCATTGTCCCATGTTTCATTTTCAATTTCACCTAAGTAACTACTACCCTTTAATGGTTCATTGAATTTAACTTCTTTCTCAATTACTTTTTGATTTTTAATATCATAAATTCGATATCCCCTCCTTTCTCTAGCATAATTCCACGGCTTTCTGGAACTTCAAATTTATTTCCCAATACTTTCGGAACGTGAAAATAGGCCACACAGCCAAATTTTTTGAGATAATATAATTTAGGTTTATTACCTGTCCAAATTTCTAATGGGATTTTTCTTTCCTTTTCGTGATGTTACACTAGATACCTGAGTACTACAATTAATAGCTTCAGCCCAAAGTTTTAAAGGAAGCTTACTTTCATATAATAAAGATGTAGCTCTTTCTAGAAGAACACGGTTCGCTCTTTATACTTTACCGTTAGTTTTACTATTGTATGGAATAGTTTTTTCATGAAATACACTATCTGGCCAAAAGTATCCGGATGCCCCTTAAGAAAGTGGTTCTGGAGAGTGACGCAATTTGATACGTAATTGAAAGCTATAAAATTGTTGGTAGTGGTTTGTCTGATTGTATTTAGGCGTTTGTGAGGCAATGAGTAAGTCGAAGGAGCTTAGTGAGTTTGATCGTGGCAGTATAGTGGGAAATCAGTTTGTGAGATTGCGGACATTCTACAGAAGCCTAAATCTACTGTGAGTGATGTAATTGTGAAGTGGAAACGACTAGGCAGTGAAACGGCAGAGAAACGAACCGGTAGGGCGAAAATACTTGGGGAACGCAGCCACAGAAGTCTAAAATGGGTAGTGAAACGAAATCGCAAGTCATCGTTGGTGGAAATTTCTCAGGAGTTCCAAAGATCATCAGGAATTAGTGTTAGCAGCAGGACTGCTCTTCGAGAGTTAAAAAACTTGGGATTCCATGGTCGTGCAGCCACTCACAAGCCAAACATCACTCCGCAGAATGCGAAACATCGATTGCAATGGTGTAGAGCTCACCGTCATTGGACTGTGGATATGTGGAAAACTGTTCTTTGGAGTAGGGAAGCTCGCTTTACAATTTGGACTTGTCTGGGTTTGGCGGATGCCCGGCGAACGTTTCTTTAGTGACTGCATTGTGTCGACTGCTAAGTTTGGTGGTGGAAGCATAATGGTGTGGGGGTGTTTCTCGTGGTTTGGCCTGGGTCCGTTAGTTCCTGTGATTGGAAACATGAACTCTGAGATGTATGTGGACATTCTAGACAATGCTGCACTCCTACCTCTATGAAAATATTTTGGGGAAGGCCCATTTGTCTTCCAGCAGGATAACTGCTCCATTCAAACATCGAGGCTTACACAGACGTGGTTTGATGAAATGGGTGTTCAAAAACTGGACTGGCCTTCTCAGAGCCCCGATCTAAATCCCATAGAAAACCTTTGGGGATAATTAGAGAGCATATTACGTAGCCACAGCCAAATCGACCATCCTCACTGTAAGCCCTCACTTCATCTGTGATGGACGCCTGGAAGGCAATTGCTATGGTCACCTATCAAAAATTGGTGGAAAGTCTTCCCAAACGTGTGCAGGCTGTCATCCATGCAAAAGGGGGACCAACATCATATTAATATGTGCCTCAGGACGCTCTAAGTCCATACCACTGGGTGTCCGGATACTTTTGGCCAGATAGTGTATTCCTAAATTAGCAAGGAAAGTATCTAGTTGTTTATTTACAAATTCTAACCCATTATCAGTTCTCATCGTTTTAATCCTTTTATCACTTAAATGTTCATATTTAACTTTAAATTGAGAAAATATATCAAACACTTCATATTTATTTTTTAAGAAATAAGTAAAGTACATGCCAGAAGAATCATCTTTTACCATACAATACTTTGCACCACCATATGATTCGATATTAATTGGACCACACAGGTCGACATGGAGCGACTAAAGAATTTATGAACTCTGACTTATTTCAATTCTTCGAGGAGTTTTTCTGGTTACCTTACTTATATCACAAGTTTCACATCTGAAATTATTTACATTATCAATATCAATATAATTTTACATTTTAAGCATATATTTATAATTTAAATGACATAACCTGTATGCCAAATTTCATAATTATTAGTAGATTGATCAGAAAAATAACACTCAGAATTATACATAGGTTCTAAATTTATTTCTAATCTACCATTATTTTTAAATGCTTTTATTATTAACTTATTATTTTTATCATATATCAATACAAAATTATTATCTGATTTAATCTTACAGCCTTTATCCATTAAACATGTTACAGACTGTAAATTACACCTTAATTGAGGAACATAACTGACATTAGTAATTGTTATATAAAAGAATTACAATGTTTTGAACTCATAGTTTTAGCTGAAATGTTTGCAGTTCCTTGACTTACAATTTTGGAATCTTTATCTGCTAAATAAATGTCCATAATTTCGGGACTTATTTGCTGAAACTATGCAGGGTCTTTGGCCATGTAAAAGGATGTTCCACTGTCCAGGACCCAAGTGTTATCACAGAATTTTTCTTCACGGTTCGAAGCTGTGAAAATTGAATTTGAAGAAGTACCTGGAATTCTTGATGGCTTATTTCTTTGGGCCAGTCTGTTTGGCGTGTTTTTTTTTGTAGAAACAATCCTTTGCAAGATGATTTTGCCTTCTGCAAATATAGCAAAGCCTAGTTTGTCTTTCATTTTTCTTTCTAGAATAAAATGCTTCAGCATTTATTCCTTCCATACGATTTTTAGATGGTAAGCTGACGGAGGCTTCTTCTTCCCGTAGAATTTGGAGGATTTCTCGCATAGATTTCTCCCGTTGAGTTTTTAATATGTCTCTCAACAAGTGAATTTTTCTGTAGTTTAATTATAATACACCAATTCCCTCTGTGAGACATCTAAGCCGAGAGAGTGACACTTTCTCGAAATACCTCTCGCTCTTGCAATGTAATCTACCGCGTTTTTGCCTTTCTTCATTACCCCCGTCAATTTTGCGGTCCTCCACACGTCTAACGAAAGTCCCTCTAATTTTTCCCACAGCACTTTCACGTTGTTCTCTTCCGCAAACTGTAAAGCCTGTTCGTAGGCTAGGGATAACTTTATATAAGAGACGGTTTCAGAATTCCTGTGTTCCCAATCGGAATCCTATTTACGGCTAAGGTCTTTGGGTTTTTCGTAGGTAACCATAGTATCGAATCTCTTCAGGCTCAAAGAAAGTCAATTCACAGTCCACTAGCCACTCTCTGCTGCCAAATGTTCTTTTTTTGTAATATAAGTTCTTCTCACACCTTTCTGAACAGCACATATTTATTTACGGACAAACATATAAAACGATAATGGAAAATAACGTAATTAGTGCACAGCATAAAGTAAGATCATTGCACACAGCATATAGATCGAGGTGTGGTCCCTGTAGAAAGAAGAATGCGTGGGAGGAAGCAGGAAAACACGCGGGCGCATCACACAGATATCCTTACGCAAAAAAAAAAAAATAGTTCGCTAGCTTCAACACAACATTTTGATTAACTATTTTTCTTGTAATTGGATTTTTTTCACACTATTTTTGAAATATTTTTTCAATTATTCTCTCTTAACACATTTTATGGTGACCAGTGATCTTGAATTAGTATTACCAGGTGCCTAACTCACCTCGAGAAAGTAAATGATAGTATTTTTCAAACAAAAAAAACTCAACTAAAACTAACAGATTTCATCAAAATAAATAAAAAAATGGCAGTTATAAAAATAGCCGATAGAAGTGAAAACTTAGAACTTTTAGTATTAAAATTTGAAATTTCATAATGTTTGAATTAAAATTATCAACATCAATCTGATTTTCACATCTATTGACTCTCCAAGCAACAACTAAATGCATGTCCATATGATTTTTTATGATTCAAATATATTACGGGCTGTACAAGATCATGGCAAAATATAAATACAATTCAATTGAAATAACAATTATTATACAATCATATTATTTATGGATAGCATTTGTATTTACTTAAATTTCAATGTACTTGATTTTTAACATTATTTTAATTGTTTGCATCAGTGCCATCATTAATTTCAACAATACCTAGACTTTTTGTACTTTCATTTATTTCATTTTGTTCTAAAAAAGATACAATTGGCTTATGGTAACTAAAGTAAGAAAGGAAAACGTTTGATTCAAATTTATCTAAGAATCGCGTAAAAACCGCACCGATCGTCGTTTTATATTTTGTAGTACTGAGTTTTCGATCATTGGACATATTTAAACTAAGTCTTTCATTTAGAAATTCAATTAGTGGTAGATTTTTATCATCTGCAAAGTTTATATTGAAGTCTCCGCTTAAAATCATCGGTACATTATCATATATTTTTCGCCAAATCTTTTTTCGAATATTTCAGAAGCTTCTTTTGTATAAACCATCAAATTTTCGAATAAAAATTGTTGCACCTGTCTCATAGATTTTCCGGGGGAAATAAAAACGGCAACCACACATAAACATGTATTGCCCATTCTCGGAATCGCAACGAGCAATGCACAGTATATATACACATGGAATTTTTTACTCTCTCTAACTCCATTCAACTTCACTTATAAGATATACACATACTGTCAGCTGTACAGCTACAGATATTCTGCTATAAGCATTTCGATGACGCGAACGCACGAGATATACACATACTGTCAGCTGTACAGCTACAGATATTCTGCTATAAGCATTTCCATGACGCGAACGCACGAGATTTCACCCATCCAAAAAGTGTCCAAGGTGAACAGCGCACTGCGCATGCGCCAGTCAGAGCATGTCGGTGAAGCGAACTCATAAGATTTTCCCCTACTAAAAAGTGCCCAACGCCGCTAAAGAAGTTTTTACTTCAATAAGGGTGCATGTGGTAGTGTATGCTTAAAATTACTGGTTGTGAAATAATGTTCATTTAAAATTACTCGTAAGCTTGAAATAAGAAAATAGCACGTTGAATTTATTTATTATGTTTAATATAATTTTCTTAAAGTTGAAAGTACTCAGTATTCATAGACACTGTCTTTTCTCCCCTTGCAGATTTCTTTTTGATGGGTATAATATATAAAATGAATTGATATTAATTTTTAAAAAGAGTGTGGAGCGGAGAGAGAGATATAATTACTTTTTTGAATAATATATAGTTTTTATGAATTTAAAATTGGTTTTATGGGGCTTTTAAAGTATGTTAAAAGATGTATATTTAACGAATTTTCTATATAACGATCTTTTTTTCCCGGGATTTAGCGACTTCGTTAAATGGAGAGGTCCTACTCTAATATCTAATTTTTTTTCTCAGTTTGAAATCGGGGTAATTTAGAAAGTCTGAGTTTTGGTTGAACGGCTTCAAAAACAAAAATGTCGTTTTAAAATGATTACTATAATGTAGTTTGGTACATCATGGAAGTATTCAGTCTTCTTTATACAATAGTCGTGTTCAAAACACTTCTATTCTGAAGTTTCAATGTATCAGCAGGAGTATTGCTGAAATATTATTTTCACTAGTGTTCCATCTCTTTCGAATTTTCTTTCTCATACCACCCTCAGAATGTTTTGACCATAGCATTTTCTCATTAGGAAAAAAATGATGAAAACAAAGTAAAACACTTTGAAGTTATATAAAATATTACCAAAAACAAATATTTTGGCCTTGAAATAAATCTTAATTAAGAAGTAATGAAAACTCAAATAACTCAAAACATAAGCAAACAGAAAGGATCTATGTAATAAAAATGGAAGTTGATAGCCATTTCGTACTGAAAGAATTTATTGTGTTCAAAAATACTTTTAATTAATTTAATTTAAGAATGAAAAAATACTTTAAAAGGAAACCGAAAATAAAACTGAAATTCAGAAAACTTCAAATATTTAAAAAAATAATTGGTTGTAAGATCTGAAGTGTAGGCATAAGTTTCCCAATTATATAAACCACAGGAAAATGCAAATATATATATATTCGATGCTTTCATCATTTTTATGGTAATGTAAGAGCTTTTAAACTGCTTTGTTTACACATTATAGAAACAGATTAAAATATTTATATAACAATAATACAAAATTTTGAAATATATATTTCATTAGGTCTAATAAATTAAATTGGTACCTATTAGAACCGTATGGTCACTAAATCTGAAAATATTTCACGACTTTGAAAACAAAGAAGATGTGCACAATTTCCTGTACTGTTTGAATACAACATGTATAACAAGGTACAATCCTATTTACGATGAAAATAACAAAAAAAAAAAAAAAAATCTTTTCTTTCAAGCATAAAAATACCTTGTACGCTTCACATTTGAGTACGTACTAATTGGACTTTTGAAGAGTGGCACTTTCGTGCTTTCTAAACATATCTATTTTTATTTTAATGAGTATTGTTCCCCATAAGTTTCTCTTTAAGAATCATTATTAACATGGAGAAAAATAAATACAACAGAATTGGAACATTGTGTTCATGACTATTCAAAAAGTTTTAGGGATAACTTAAAAAATGTGTTTTGATTGGCATCAGTGGTAGTATTTTACATAATTGCAAAAGGGAAAGGGAATTATAACGCAGTCTTAAAAAGGCCTTGCTATTTTATTTTATTCGTGCTCTTTAGGATTGTGCTCTTAGGATTGTGCTACTACTTAACTTTTATAATCTTAGAATCTAGAACATAACTTCATTATTAATGTATTGTTCCAAGTAATTGTGCAACTACAAAGGATCTTAATTAATGTGGTGCTTCACTTTACCCGGGATTGCTTAGAATTAAATGACATCTGATTTATTTTTCTAAAGTCAAGTATCGCAATTCCTTGTTTTGAAATCAGTAAATTTAGAATAATTTTAAGATTCTCCAGAAAAATATTATGCTAATGATGAAGACACTGGAAAGTAGGCATCTTTCTGTATCTATGATAAATCTCGCCAATAAAATATTCTTCGTCTTTTAAAATATTTTTCTCAGAATCAGAGTGTCAACGTGCACGTAAAACAATCACAAAAAGATCTTGAGGAACAAATTCCTAAAAAAATTGTATTTCATTTTGACTGGATATTGTAGTTTTAAGGATCAAAACAACATCTTCGTGAATCTTTTCAAATTTCAGGCACGTTGAATCCAGTGCAAAAATGAATTTAATAAGTGGAATTAAATGTACCGGATGAATGAGTTTCACATTCATTTCTTTCATTCAACCGAAGTTTAGTATTTCATCAATTATAGAAACTGATATGTCCTATTTACATTATTGTGCGTTTTATTTAACATAAGAATGTTATTTTCATAAGTTACGGGGGAGATAAATGTTTTCGAAATTTAACTCTTGTATTTATTACAAATAAGAAAAGGCTGTAAAAAGGAATCGATGTACAATCAAATAGGCTTAGATATTAGTAGCTTTAAACAATCCATAGTCTAACAATATCATTAAATTGCCAGCAAAGATAGCGTGTAACGGCTAGTTCTATACATAGCATTTTTTATTCTAATATTTTTTTTCCTACTCGCCTATTAAGAAAAGTAGTTTATCATTTGAAAGTTTCTATCAGAATATTATAATTCGTTGTATTAAAAAATCGTGAATGAAGTTATTAGAAGTGCTGTTGGCTTTAATTTTAAATTGTTGGCTTAAACCAACTGGGCGAAATGAACGATGGATCAGTGAAAATTAAAAAGATTGAAAGTGATCTAGTGAGTGAATATTAAAGTCGTACTATTCAAATACTCTAGGGCGTTTGGGGACGTATTTCATCATTTTAAAACATGCTCAAGTGACGAAGACGACACTTGAGCTGGCACCCCCTCTCCTAACTTCTACACCACACCAACGGGAAGATGTTTGAGCATCAATAGATTTTACTTGCTTCCCCCTTACACGGCGAGTCTTCCACAATACTGGGCTCGTACTCATGACATGCCGGCCACAAATTAGTTACCTTAACCACTAGGCAACCAGGGCCCTCGAAAGTGTTCTACAGGAAACAAAAATAATCTCACAAGCGCAGGAAGAGACATTAGATGTGCGTAGCAACAGTTCCTGGACTGTGATTCGAAATCCTTCGAGTGCTTGCAAACACAACGTTAATATTTGAATGCTAATTTATGCTTCCTTTTCTGTAAAATCTTAGTGATCGTGATAACCTTGTGGTCATGGTCACCAACTCGTATCCGGCGTTCTTGAACAGCTGGTTCGAGTTCTGATATCATACCTACCGTGTAGAGGGGCTGATGCAAGTTGAATTTGTGGAGGCTTGGAATTCTCTTCCTTCCGCACTGTAGAAAGAAACAAGAGAACTATTGGCGGCGGAATGCCCAAAGGAACCGAACTCACCCAAAGAGGGTTTAAAGCTACAAACCTATCCCTGTGGAAACACCCCCTTTCGTCTTTATTGGGGGGAAAAAATCAAAGTTTACATTTTAAACAGGAGAATACAGTAAAAATAACAAAATACAAATTCAAAGGTAAATGCACGATATGCATACGTTTTCGTAAACAAACAACTTTCTTACAAATTCATAAAAAATAATAAAACTATCCAAGACAAATGCACCATAAAGGCCCCTCCCCCCCCCCAAAAAAAGGCAGGAAACATAAATAACAATTATATAATAAAATATTTCTTTCGAATCAAGTTTTCAGTTGAAGCCACCACTTCCTCTTGAAATTTTTTCACCTTAATTGATCCTTCAGTTTAAAGAAAAAGAAATGATTCACAGCATTGAAAGGAGGATTACTTTTTTTGAGATCTCCTCCCCCATTTTTTAAGAAACAAAAAAGAAGAAACCTGCAGTGTAAAATAAATCAATAAATAAAGAGAGAGAGAGAAAAAAAAGGAGGGAGGAATTATTGAATTTTATTGGATATATCTTATCTGCTAAATAAAAACAAGGAATTAACCTCAAAATATATTCTTATTGTTAACCAAGAGTTAAACCAGGAAGCTGCACAATGTATTGTGTTAGAAATATAAATAGGGTTTTAGATTAAGAAAAGAAAAAAAAAGGCAGGAAACATTTAGGGAAGGAGAGAAAGAAAACCCCACTTGTGACCACATTAGAGTACCGATCCAATCCCACCTAAGGAAATTGATCCCGGATTGTAGAGGCAATTTTAATGCATGATTTTAGTTTAGAGTAAATGGAAGAATTTCTAACGATAGATAAGAACCAGGCTTTTTTAGCATTTTCAGATGGAGAGATCAAATGGAAATCCTTAGTCAGAGGACATGCGAATACATAATGGTCAGCGTCTCCAACAGAACCACAAAGACATTTGGGAGTAGCTTTTAATTTAAAGAGATGCAAATAAGAAACAAAGGGACTATGGTTTGATAAAAAAAATGCGTGACGTACCTGGAATGGGAGTTGATCTCTAAACTGGGTTTGAGAAAGAAGGATTTGATTCGTATGGCAATATTAGAGTTCATCACCAACTCTCCCAGTTTTCAATAAATTTATTATGAAGGATTTTGATGACATAAGAGCGAGGGCTGGAACACTCACCTCTACACCATTAGTATAGTAGAGACTTAAGTAAATTGATCTGAAATATCATTAAAAAATTATGAGTCTTAACCCAGAAAATATTACAAAAGTTGCGGTACAAAGAAAGTTTATTCTTTATTAAATTAAGATAGGCAGATATATTGTTAGGACTCTTAAGAAAAAGAATAGATGATAAACTATCAATGTAAATATTAATTTTAACATATTTAGCAACCGCCCGTAGGACGGGAAATGCGATTGCAGATACCTCCGCTTGGGAAACAATATATTTTAGTCTTTTAATTTAAAAGTATATGTCCCATAAAGGGATCCCCGATAAAAAATGTACACCGCGAACCCGGTCTCAGTCCCAATTTTGTATCCGTCGTTGTACACTTCTCACACATTAGGCGCCTGCAAATTATTAAAATTAATAATTCTACTACGAGTTTTCACAGAGTGGGGAGTGGAATAAAATTTTCAATCGAATATTATTTAATTCAGGGTTTTGAAGTTTAAAGATTTGGTGTTTAAGAAAAGCTTTATTAATAGAAAGGTGGATTGGGGGAGCACCATATATGTTTTGTAAGGCGTTTGTGGGTAAAGTCCTAAATCCCTTCGAGATTTTTAAAAGATAAATTAGTTGAATAGCGTTAAGTTTTTGAACATGGCTAGATGTGAGCAAGCCACCCCAACTTCCCGCGCCGTAGATAATAATGGGTTCAAACACAGTAAAGGACCACAATAAAAAATTTTTAAAGTTAGAATTGGAAAGCAAAATTATATAAAACTGAAGAGACAATTGATGAATTCTCTCTTTTAAAAAATTAATATGAGGGTACTAAGAGAGAGAGCCGGTTGCCAATAAGAAGCCCAAGATATTTAATAGAGTCGACTACTTCAATAGAAACATTATTGATTTTAAAGATAGGTTTCCTGAGAAGTACCACCACGAGCTGTACACCTGAATGCATCTGAGTAAATTTTTTCAGGAGAAATAACAAGTTTAAGATTTTTTGAGTTTGTTAGAGATTTGATCAAAAATTTAATAGGTTTCAATTTCCACAGTCTTTCGGCCTTACCCATGGTGACAACAGCAAGGTCGTCTGCAAAAGATTGGATTAAAATTTTTTCCGAATTAAAACCTAAAACTGGATTGAAATTAAGGCTCCACAAGATAGGGGCAAGAATAGAACCCTGAGGACAGTTTTGATTAATTGGATGTTAAATCGAAAAATTAGGTTTATAAAAAAACAACAAACCGAATAACCAAATAAGAATAAATATTTTAAAAAAAAAATAAAGCGGGATATGGTAGTTGCTGAAAATTTCAAATAATATCAGCCAATTTATACTGTCAAACGCACTTTTAATTTCAATAAGGACTCAGACCTCGAAATTTCAAACGTTGATCAAGTGACGAGGATGATTCCTGAGCTTGCACCCCCTCTCCAAAATTCCACACAACGCTAACTAAAGGACATTGAGCCATGCCATGTTTAACGTGCATCAATTCTTCTACAAGGCGGGGCGGGGCTTCAGTGACACCAGAGCTTGAAAATTAAAAAAAAAACTGCACGCTTAAAAATTTAAAGTTTTGATGCCTTTTTCTCCCTTTATGTTTCTAAAATAGATCTGAATATTTACAATAAGCATTATAGTTTAGAAACACATTCTGTATGTTTAATAATATAAAATTTGAAAAATCAAGTTTTCTCTGAACAATATTTTAAAAAGTGCATATTTTTCTAAAAATGTTTCATTTTATCATATATAGATAGATAATAAGTGAGAAAAACTTCTAAAGCATAAGAAATTAAAATCCAAAATTACGCAAGAAAACACACATTTAATTCCACATTATTTGTCTTATTTCTCTTTGAGTGTTTAGCAAGAGAAGTTAGAGTAAAAACAATATTTACCTACTCTCTTTAAAAAAAGATTAGAGAGAGAGAGAGAATGGAAATCACATTACTGCAGAAGCAACCAAGATTAAACACGGAGCCATTTATTTGACGATGATTACAATTTTTACATTTAGAATTATTTCTAAATTGGAAAATTTAATCGGGAAAATCAAAGACCGATGAAAATCACTCTTAGGCCATTTTACTTCTCAAAATAAACATCAGATCAAAAATGAAGTAAGTGCTTTCTCCATCACATTGCCATCACCATAATTAATCACTGGACCAAAAAATTAAAAAAAAGAGTTATATTGAATTCAATTCACATTCCTCTCGATACGTGTAAATAATTTAGATATGTGTCACCGTCTGAAAGAAATAAAAAAGCATTCGAAGTACTCGGAACCCAATTCTCCTAAGATAAAATGGCTTATTGAAAGCTAAATTAATTAACTGCATAAAATATTTGATTAATCACATTTAATAAAAATTATCTGTGAAGGTATTCAAAACATAGACTTACTCAGTGCAAATCTCACGTATCAATTGATTTTTCAAACGCAAGTATATTAGTCTTGGCTGCAAAATATGAGTTTCAATCAAACTGTTTACTTCACTGCTTCTATCAGCAGAATAGTAAGTGATCATACATTACGGTAGAATGAAAAATTTGTTTTCAGAATTTGAAAGCCTACTTATGCGGAATATATGTTTGTCTGGAAAATGCAGAAAGGAAAAACAAAATATAAATATTTAATTTTTATGTTTACTGTTACAAACTGGATGAAGTTGGCAAATTGAGGGTTTTTTATGGTACAAAATGAAACTAATTTTTGTTAAAGATAACATTTATATTTTAGTACTTTTTAATTTTTATTTTCTTGAGAGGACATCTCTACTAAATTGTTACTAGAAAAGAAAACGTTAGGTGCATTTTTAACAGCGCATTTTTTATTAAGTTTTAAAAAATACCTTTTTTTATTGTGCCCAAATTACAGTGCATGCAATAAAGCAGAACACGGAAAAAAAAGCTTGGATTGATCTGACTTGATGGTGCACAGACAGAGAGCTGTAGTCAGGAAATGTTGCAATGTGCATTGTACTATTCACTACTCATTTATCGTTAATTATCGTTATTGGCTACTTATATTGTGAAAAAAGTTATTTTATTAGTTGTTTAAAATCACTTATCCAAAAACCAGTCTTTTTCTATTTGTTTTTCAAAAATTGAGCTCCTTTTGGCAATATTAAGTTTTGAATTTTTTTTTATGTATAATCATTTTTTTCTGAATCTCCATACAATAGAACAATTTTTTCTCAAAGGTAGGTGGCCGCTGTAGCCATTGACGATCCACCGTGTAGAGGGGCTTATGCACGTTAAATCTGTTGAGGCTCATAACATCCTCCCATTGGTGTGACGTGGAAGTTAGGAGAAGTTAGTGTCAGCTCAGGTTTCATACTCGTCACTTGAACATGGTTCAAAATGACGATATGCGTCGCCAAATGTCCAGGAGTAGCTGAAAAGTGCGACGTTAATATTCACTCACTCTGGATAGGTAGGAACTGATTTCTAATATTTTTTCTTCCATATAACATATCCACCCTATTATACACCAGGATTTTTCAATGTGAAACCTTTCAACTGTTAAAATTAAAATTATTGATGTCTTAGAACTTTCAGTAGGATTTGCAGCTCAAGGATCCCAGTGGTTTTTTTTTTTTTCAAATCCCGGGATTTAATTTTTGTCTGAATTATATTTTGAAATTTTTTTCAAAGCATTGTGAATCTAGTATTACATTTAATGTATCTTATTCACTTATTTTGTACTGTATACGCTTAATGTCAGTTTTCTTATGTGTTGAACCTTGAAGGGGTCGAGGCAGGAGTGTATGTTAAACAGTGAAATTTGATATTTTTCTCTTATTTCCTTCTGTAACTTTCTCCCCATCGAGAGTCGGGGCAGAAAACGGACATTTCTCCCACCCTCAAGATGTCCGGTGTCAGCTAACTTGAAGGGGTCAAAGGCAAATAGAATAATTGGAAGATATCTACCTACAGTAGATTTTTTATATTCTCTTCTGAATCTGCTCTCATTTTCGGTGCTTGCACTGATTTTGAAGTTATTTTTCCCAAGCCCTTTATGCAATCTATTATTTTTAGAGTCTTATTTTTATAATTTATTAAACTTACTATACATTTTTAGTATTATTAATTAACAAAGGCCAAGAATCATCTGCAGTCACTCAAAATCCTAACGATGAGAGGTTAAAGTTCGAAAGAGATCGCCACTCTGGTCATCCATCCAACGAATTAAATTTTACTCTGAGTGAAGTTACTTGAGATTCAAATAAATTTTTGGGATATCTACCATCAACAGACTCATTTTCGAATAAATTGGCCTGCTGAAGTTAGTCCAAATCAATCGCTTACATTTAGCTCGTATGAAATACAAACAGATAATTATGTTTTTAATTTTGAATTGTGATGTATTTTGTAAGAAATAAATTAAGGTATAAATACCGTAGTACCTCCTGTAAGATACACTTTGAACAAGGCACAATTAATATTGGCACCGGTCGCTTTGAATATGAACCTTATGTGTTTACCTCTCATTTAAGGAAATTCTTTATTTAAGTAAAAGTTTATAGACCCGGGATCTCGGTGCTTCTTCAAATCCCGGGACTAAAATAATTAATCCTGGGATTTAAATTTTGCCTAAATTAAGTTTTGAAATTTTTTTTTCTCATTAAAATTTATATAGAGAGTTTCCACTTCCGAAACGAGACAATGAACAACATTCATTGCTATTCCCCAGTAATAAAGAAAAATGTGACTCGTTTGTTTGATGTGTTTATAATAAATTTTGATTTTTCTTTCCTGATTCATCAATCAGGAATCATTTTTCTGAATTATCAGTTTAAGTCAGCATAAAAAATGTGGTTTTTTTTAGATTTCTCTCTCTCTCTTTTATATATCAAGAGATAAATTGAGAGTAATATTATTTTGTTATTATATTTAAATTCTTATAAACTGTTATTGATGTTTGGAGCCAACGAAAAGGTATTTCTTCAAAATTCTTTCTGAATATTTAAAGTTCGTGAATTAACTCAATAATTGGTGAGTTATTCAATGTTTTCTTCTTTTTATAATATACAGAGAGATAAATTTAGTAATATTATTTTTTTATCATTAAAGTATATTTTCAAATTAGATTGCTTGTACTAATATTTAAATTTTGCTAAAAATATTGCGAAAAGACATTTTTTGAGGAAGCTAAAACACAGAACTTTATTGGACTGTGAAATATGCAATGTGTTTATTATTATTTAAAAAATTGAAGTCTGTTTTTTGAGTATTTTTATTAGAGTTATTATGATCAATTTCTAGTGTTATATGTTAATAAAATTCTTTTAAAAAAAGGAAAGTATACATATTTATTCTTTGGGAGTTTTATAAGTAGAAAAATTTTTTAAATTAAAATTTATGTAAATCCATTCTATCATTTGTATGTGCTGTATGCAGGTATATGTGAGCCTGTCGGAAAAAAGGTTCAGTTCAGACTTCATAATTTTAATTTTGAAAAATCTGCTTCCTTAGAATGTTTTACCATGCTGTTATAAATTCTTCATATAATGAACATAAAAAAATAGTGTTTCAATGAAAATAAAGAAATAGGGGCTTTTTATTCTGTTTTAAATTTACACAATACGATTTTGGAAAATCTCAAACATATCCATCTTTAATTCAAATGGGTCCATTTTTAATGAATTCAAATTGTACTATTTTTAGTGAATTTATGATGTACTATATTTTTTATTTCTGTTTTTTTAATGAATTAAGTTTTGTTTTGATTTGCTTCAATAAATAATATTAAACCAATTTTTTAATTAGGTTTTTTAGTTTCATTATGTAATTTCAACCATGCTAAAATGTGCATAAATAGTTAAGTCTAATCGGTATTTGGATAATGTAATGCCGAAATCCCGGGATTGAAAATATAGCACGGAATTGCAAACCCGAATTTTCATTAAGGAAGTTTTTATAATATTTTGATTAAATTCTAACAGTTAAGAAACTCAGAAATTGAAAATAAGTGCTGCTCTTATTGTTTATATATATATAAGCTCTAGCATTAAGAATTTAATTGTATTTAAAAGTATATTAAAACCCGAAACTCTCGCCTTTTGATATAAAAAGAACAGGGCTTCTAATTAATAATTTATAATAATCTCTGAAATTGAAGCAGAAAGATTTTTTGTACGTAACGCAGTAACCAGGTGGATTTCCGCAAAACCAATTTTTAGTTTAGTTCTACTCAGTAAAATAAACATGCGTGCCAAATTTCAAGTCTAAATCTAATACATCAAAAACGGAATTTTTACCATCAATATGCCCCGTAGCCTCTTTGAGGGTCGATTTCCGAAGAAAACCGTTTTTACGCTCGTATTCACCGCTAACCTGACTGGTGGTTAGAGAAAAGAAACTCAGGTTTCACCGAAGGTTCGTTTCATCATCGCGAGTTCATTACTTACCTCCGGGTTAGGTTGGAAAATTTTGGCCCTGTTCAAAGCCGGGTTAGATACATTTTATGGATTGCTTATGCTCAGCTTCAACTGCTGGCTTTTTAGATTGTTTTCTGAACATCGTCAAGGGTCCTTTGAGAGATCTGGATGTCTTTGGAGTTGCCTTTATATTGGCTTCATCTTTTATATGATTTTCTGTATTCCAGCATTCTGTAATCTGTTAAATAAAAATGACATGTGTTTAATAGAAATAGAAACTTGTGAAATCAGAAAAAAAATTTATTATATACCTACTTGGTAAAACAGAAAACACTTTTTGTGTGTTTCAGATAGGTAATACCTATTTTTGTACCTTGATTCAATAAATTAAAATTTTATTATTGAAACTATTGGATAATAGCACTTAATTTTATATTAAGCAGCTTGATGAATTTTAAAATAAACGCTTACTTTGATCAAAATTATTATGATGAAAGCAAAAATGATTTAAATTCCAAAGAAGGCTTTTATTAAAACTTAACTTTTTTTAAAATACTAAATGCATAAGCTAATTTCTCAGATGATATGCTAACCGTGTTTGGAAGGAAAACATATGCAATGCCTCCAAAAACGAGGAGAAAAAAGCTATAAAGTTAGTCGTGAAATATAACCTCCCCTAAGATTATCATCTCCCCGTCTACCGTTAACTGTTTCTGGACGTGTAGTCGGATTAGAGAATTCAAGAGACATAGTTACAAATCACTATATTTATTGATACCTATTAATCAAGGAAGGTTACAAACACACGATTCAAATTTAAGAACAATAAAACACAGTGGAGTATGAGAAGGAGTTACTACTAGCGGAACTACGGAATCGGGACTGAATCCACGAAAGATCAACACGTACAATAATAGCTAACACACGTACACGTATTCACAAATTTCTAAATCACTAACCTTATCCTTGTAGCTTCGGCAGGTCCGTCGTGGTGAAGAATTTATTATTGGCTGGATCGGATAATGGCTAAGAACCCACACTCGACTTTCCAATTTCAATCTTCAGCTCTCCGGTGTAGCACGTCGCGTCATTACTAACTAATACTGTCAACAACTGCGTGTTGCTTTACCGATGCTTCAATTAATTCATTTGACTTCAAAAAATCTAACTCTTCACTTTACTACCCTTTTTAACTCGCGAAACCCGAACTTATATAATATTTCTCATTTGCATAAATCACGCTTTGGCTCCCGGTGGAGATTGGTTGAAATAAATAAAACTTTAAAGAAATAGTGAGGAGGTTAGTGAAAACCGTACAGATCCGTCACAAGTTCATTACTTTATCTTTGAGTACTAGCAGTTCATTATCACAAATAATCAAACATTATTCTATAATCTATTTTTCATGAAAGCTTTCATAGATTTTAAATTAATACATTTGAATCATCAAATACAAAAAGCAAAAGTTAACGAGTTGAAGTATTCTTGGGATTCTATTTTAAACAAAAATATAACTTTTAAATATAACTATTAGTATAGGTAGAAGCAAGTTTTTTAAATTTCATCTCTAATGGATTAATTAAACATCTATAGCAAATTTTATTTAATGTTTTTTTAATGTTACATAATACTATTTAATGGATATTTCAAAACAGTATTTAAATTTTTAAGGACAATATGCTTCCACGTTAGTGATAGTCTCTCTGGAGAGTGCATTAACGAACAGCTTACGATTTTTTTATTAACTAAGATTTAATTAAAATATGTAATATCTATAGAGATATTCACTTACTTGAAATTTTGATTTCAGAACTGCCGCTGTCAAATGCCGCAGACATTGTTAACGTCAGGACATCGGCTCTTAAAACTTCATTTTAAAGTTCATCAATTTCATTTCTTTATATCAATGGTCTTCAAACTGTGTTCCATGGAACCCTGGGATTCCACAAGGCATATCTAGGTGTTCGAGGAATCACAATAAGAAAATATAAAGGAAAAAAGTATGTATGCAAAATGAATGCACGTTCTATATGAAGTTTGTATAGTTACATGTATCTCAAGCGCATCCTATTCATTAAATCCGAAAATTTTACTTATACATAATAGCTTTATTTTACAACACTTTTTAAACTTTTATTATAATGTAATAAAATAATATCAAGCGCTTTACCTTTACATATACACTTCCTACTAGATTTTGAATATTCTATTGTTTACTGTCCCGGGTTCCCTTACATAATTTTAAAACCGTTAGAGAGAGAGAGAGAGAGTTGGCACATACACAATGTCTTGCAAACTTAAATAGTTTTCTATATAATGGAAAAGGCACTTTTTGCATTCGTAGAAAAAAGTCTCTATAATGAAAGAGATGAAACAACTTAACAGATTCAATGTTAAAGGTAAATTTAAGCAACAACTACTCCTAAATTTTACTTTGGAAATTCACGCAAAATACACCGTATTTCTCACACAGCTATAAACATTTTAATGCAATTCAGAAGAATATGTTTAAATAAAATATATTTCTCTCTACGTAAGGGGGATTACAATACCGGGATACTGAATACCGGTATTTTGAGCCATTTGAACAGTTTTGAAATAAATAATTTCTTAAGTTTAAATACCGGTTTTTCGGTATTTACAAGAATTTTTTTAAGTTGTTTTATGTATGTTCAGGGATCGGCCATCATAGCAAAATAGTATACATTTTTGTTTCTATGTTATAGTGTTAATTATTGCATCATGATTAAAATATGTTATAAAGGAAATAATTTTACACACATTTCAGAAGGTGAAAATATTAAACGTCTTTATTCCTCTCATTCAATTGTTCTTATTTTTATTTTTCCTAGCTGGTTTTACAGTTCTAAGGCAACTCCTTAAATCCATCATATGCTTTTTCATTGCCAGATACAACAGATAAAATACTATTAATCTGAACTTAAAAATATAGGCACACACACACATATCTTCTTTATAACATATATAAAATATACGTGTCACAGTGTTTGTCCGCAATGGACTCCGAAACTACTCAATCGATCATAACATAATTTTCATACAGCGTGTCATTTCGTCCAACTTAAAACATAGGATGGTTTTTATTTCAATTAATCATGCCATAATTTTTTTATTGCGGGAAATGTGAAGAATCCGGAAAAAACGTTGCCAGATTCCCACAAGGGAATAATCGCAAAATGTGTGGCATTGCTCATGTGTCTGTTGAAGCAGATATTGCAAACCAAAATGCACGAAAATTAAGTGTATGGCGTATTTCGGGGTGTGGAATCCGAATTTCGAGTCAGTTTCCAAAAATAACCGTAACTTTGCCGGATAAAGCCGCCCGACCGTATTTTAGACACACCATAACAGGAGCTTACATTAAAATACTTGAATCGTGAAAACTTGGACCCTGGCGTACTTCAAAATGGATAATCCGAATCTGATACCCAGCTTGAGAAATAACTGTAACTTTGCCGGATAATTCAGGACGACCATTTAATACGCAAACCGTGGCAAGAGTTTACACTTAATGTCTTGGTGCGGGAAAAGTGCGTTTTTGTTGTAATTCGGGATGGTGAACGAGAGTTTGAAATATAATTTTATAAATTCCTGTAACTTTGCTAGATAATGCCGGACGACCCTAATGCCCCTTCCAGGGACTGAACTTGCCGGCTCAGGGGAACAAAAGTAATTTCCAGTTGTATCTAGGGGCGGGAAACGATAATTTTAAATTATATTTCAGAAACTCCACTAAACTTGCCGGATATTGTCTGAATTAGGAGAAAAGGCAAATGATTCGAGTCCCGCGTCCGGATTTTCATTATCTCTAGCGACTGAACTTGCTCGCGCTGGAGCATCAAAAGTCATCTCCGTGTGCATTTTGGAGTGTGAAATGAGAATCTGAAATTGAATTTTAGAAGTTTCGAAAACTTTGCCGGATAATGCCATTCGACCGTATTTTAGACACACTGTAGCAGGGGCATGCCTTAAAAGCCTTGGATCATGAAAACTTTGTCCCTGGTGTATTTAAAAACGGATAATCCGAATCTGATATTCAATCTGAGAAAAAACAGTAACATTGCTGGATAATTCAGGATGACCGTCTTTTACGCAAACCGGGGCAGGAGCTCACCCTTAAAGTCTTGGCGCGGGAAAAG